>RCUC01110510.1:0-26918 GCA_003697995.1 Taxidea taxus jeffersonii
GTGGGAGAGCCATCCTGGCATAGAAGGCTTATGCCACACGAGAGCCAGTGTATCTTGTAACAATTCCATAGCCATGGCTTTCAAGGTCCCCACACTGGACATGCTCAGTTACAAAAGTCACCCCACTTCATGAAGCCCAAAGCATGGTGTCCCATCAAGTATTTTTAATTCTCCCCGTTCAGATTCAGTTTAGCACTAAGGGATCATTTTTACCATAAGCAATGTTGCCTGGTAACATAGTTGACATTCTTACCCTTAATCAGGTTTCCAGGGGAACAGAGCTGGAGAGTTAACTGCAGGTCAAACTTTCATGCATAAGGGGAAAAGATTTTGCCCACAGGGTCACTATACAGAAAGTTCGAAAAATGCTGGCTTAAATCAGGTATGTTACCTGAGGTTAGCCAGCTAGTAAGAGGTAGGAACCAGGGTTTGAACCCAAGCAAGGCTAACCCCGTGTTTTTAATCATAATTTTTTGTCACTTTCCAGTAAGCTAAACATAAGGTAGAGTGATGGCAGGATGAGCATAGAAAGTAGCCATATGTGAGAGGGATTTAGGAAGTAGAGGTGGAGTAGAAAGCATCAAGAACGGTTCTGAAGTTTATTTAGCAAGTTTATTTATTTACTGAGGGGATGATAATAGGAGAAAGGAGAGGGTCGGAGGAAGAAATAGGTGAGTTTGAGACATAATGATTTTTTGTTGTTGTTTTTAAAGATTTTATTTCTAAGCAATCTCTACACTAAACATGGGGCTCAAACTCACAACCCCAAGATCAGGAGTTGCACGTTCCACTGACTGAGCCAGCCAGGAGCCTCTAGACATGTTGATTTTTAATTTCTTGGAAGACTTCCAAGTAGAGATATATGACAGGCAGTTGAGTATGTGATTCTAAAGTTCAGGAAATGTCTGGTCCTGAGATACCAAGTATGGATGTCTTCAGTACAATAGATGGTAATTGAATCCATGGGATGGGCGAGAATTCACAGGAAGAGTGAGGAGATTGGGAAGAAAAGAGGTTCCAGGACAAAACTCTGAGAAAGACATTTAGGATTGGGGAGAGGAAGAGGAAGCCCACAAAGTGACTTAGAAGAGCAATCGAGAACAGGGAGTTAGAGAGGAAGAAATCACACTGAATTGAAGCCATGAACATGAAGAAATTTAGAATGTGGAATAAGACCAGCAGCAGCATTATTACCACATTGGGCACAAATCCTGAGTGCGACCAGTCTCTGGATTAGGCATCTGACCTCAGCCTGAAGAGCCAGCATGGTATGGAAGAGGGAGCTAAGGTCTGGATTCAGAAAAACCACATGGTAGGGTAACATTTGGACCCTCTTAAGAGCTGATGAGTCTGTTGTAAGATTATATATCCTGATAGCCGTAGAATTAATACCACCAGCCATTTCACATATAAAGTGTGAAAGACCTGGCAATGTCTTAAACTTATAAGAAGTAATATGATAATTATCCTCTCTTTCCCCATAGGTTCGACCCAAGCCTGTGGCCCAGAATAACATTCCTATTGCCCCAGCACCTCCTCCCATGCTTGCAGCTCCTCAACTTATCCAGAGGCCCGTCATGCTGACCAAGTTCACCCCCACGACCCTCCCTACCTCCCAGAATTCCATCCACCCCGTCCGTGTCGTCAATGGGCAGACTGCAACCATAGCCAAAACGTTCCCCATGGCCCAGCTCACCAGCATTGTGATAGCTACTCCAGGGACCAGACTCGCTGGACCTCAGACTGTACAGCTTAGCAAGCCAAGCCTTGAAAAACAGGTACAGGCAGAGTATGCATCTGCTTCGGGCAGTACTAGCCTTGCCTTTGAGGCTGGGCTGTCTCTAAATACATTCTCTCAAGAATGCTTTATTTCAACACCATTGTCGGTAACCTGTTGCTCATCATATGATCATTTATCCGCAGTGCGAAAGGGCCAGTCTTACTGAAGAAAGTTAGGTTGCTTTTCCCACCATCCCCTTACAGATGGATTCAGATTCCTGTGGGAGTGAGCGCCCCCTGCTGGTTCTGAGCAGATATTCACAGATGGGTTTCTGCTGCTCTCAGGAAGCACAGAGGTATAATACACAGAAACTGGCATATTAGTTTTGACCCAATAAGAATCCAGATGAAGATATGACTGTGAAAGTCAGGAAGAGTAAACAAAATAGGGAAAGGGATTTCATTTGACATATTTCCCCTGGTTACTACAGAAAACAAAGAACCAAATGAAAAAATTAAAATTTCTAAAAAGCATTTTATTTAACTCTAGAGAATACAGCCATTTTAGCTCAAATATTGAAGTCTCTGATGTATATTTCTAAAGTCAGATTTTCTCTTAAAAACACAAGGCTATGGAAATACAAGTAACCTCCAAAAATACTTAAGGGTTCTGTGATAGAAGACTTCTAAAAACAAGAAAAAAGATTTATAGGCAGTCGCCATATTCTATTTAAAGAAAGACCAGTGACGAGAACAAATTTTGCAAAGAAAAGCATCCTCTTTCAAGAAAGTTGCTTTAAAAAGTCATTGACCTATTTCTAATTGCTCAGGCTTGAGTTCTCATTCTTCTGAAAATAGTCTCTGGTGATCCTGAATCTTCTGCTTCTGGATGGCTGACCATGATTCAGAGAGACTGGCCAGATGGTGGGAATTAGAGGCTTCCTGCTGCCTTGGCCTTCTTGAACAGAGGATCCTTATACATAGAGCACCCGGCTCTCTACCCAGACAGCTCATAAATGCAGCAGACCTTGCACTAAAAAGCTGGTACTAAAAGCTCATGCTCAGAAAACACAAGGGAAAACAGATCACTTTTCCCAGGGAGCCTACTCAAACCCCAGAAAGTGCTTTGAGGAACATTCAGAAATAAATTAGTTACGAATGTTTTACATCCTGAGTTTTCAAACTTAGTATCAGCAGAACTTCATTATTAAAATATGAAAGTGAAATGCTCAAGCTGGATAGTTTGAGTAGGGGTGTGTTTGGAGATCAGCTGCCTCGTGTCCTTGCTAGCTCTCAGAGAGCTGGTGAAGAGCCTTAGAGTTCCAAAGAATGCGGTTTCAAAACTCCCTTTTAGATTACCAAATCATATTTTCCTCTGACCTCTTTTTTGATAAAGATACTTTTAGGAGACATATTTTTTCAGTTTCATTTTATTTTTACATTTCTCATTTTCCTGATTACATTTAATATAATACGTACTCCTAATGAAAGAAAACTCAAACATTACAGAAATATATAATGTACAAAATGCATCTACCTCATAATCTATGGAAAGAGTAAAGTTCCTCCATAATTCTAACCCCTGATACATATAAACAGTATAAACAGTTCAGATTAGATTCCTTCATTTATTTTCTGTGCACCTACTAACATTTTTAAAGCGAAAGCCAAAATTAAACAATATATGTTTTGTAACTTGCTTTTTTTCACATTGGATCTTGAATATCTTTTGTAGGTTCTGGCCTTACGTGTTCATAGAGCTTTTAATTTTAATACCACAAAAAGGCACCAGGAATTCTCAAAAATTTTGAAAAGAATTTCTTTCCTAGCTGTAAATTGCATGGTCTCTCTTCTTGTTGATCTAATGGAGGAATCCGGTCATTGCTCTGTTAGTTTAGCAGACCACCTGGCCTGATGGGCTTGCAGGTTACTAAGCTCTGTCAGCAGGGGTATGCTTTAGACCAGACTCCATTCTCAGAATCCTCTGACTGGAGAGCTTTCTGCTGTCCTTCTTTTCTGTGTCTCATTTCCAATATCACATTTATAGTGATTAGGAGATCTCATAGATGGGCTAATAGTGAAGCAATATAAATATTGTAGCCAGAGAAGTATTACTCGCAGTCTCTTCATAGAGTTATCAAAACTTGTGTCCAGCCTTCTCTGTGTGAACAGGTTACATGCGTTCCTTTCTGTTTCCTTTAGGGTGATAACATGCATTTAATAGAAATGGGTTGATAAGGAGCCAACTGCTGTGCTGAATGTGATGCCTGAATACAAGGGTGGGTAAATCAAGGCTAAACCCTCACAGACTCAGTGTGCAGTGCATTTAGGATGGGTGCGGATGGAGGCTGTGCCTCCAGGAAGAAAGCATGGCAAGTTGTGTGGTTTCAAAGGCCTCCCACCTTGGCACAGAAAAGGGAGAAGGCAGTGTCAGCTAAAACAACAGTGTCTCCTGTCTCCTTCCCCATCAGGCATTACCAACTCCTTATCCACCCCAGAGAAGAGCTCCCCTGTCTTACTCTTAGTAGAGGCCACATCACGTGGTGGCTCTAAGAAAATGAGTGCTAGAGTTTAAAGAGCTTTGAGGCTAGAAACGTTTTTGGCAGAAACATGGAGCCAGACAAACTTACATCCCCCATACTGCTACCTTTTATGTCCCTGTCTCTCCAGCACTCTGTGAAATGGGGCTAAACACCTGTTAATGATGCACAGAACTAAAACATTTAAAGTCTTATTAGACTGATGTAGTTAGATCTCGGGAACTATGTTTGTATTTTATCCACTGCACCCTCCCCCTGCAACAAAGACCTCTTTGTACGTCCCCAAGGTAAGCTACTGAAAAAAAGTCCTGGGTTCGTTGGGAGAAAACTGCCAGATTGCCACTCATTTCCCTACTTCTATATATATCTTGCATAGGAACTTATACTAGATCCTCTAAAAAAGGAGTGCTTCCAAGATGAGAATATTATCCGATGTATTATCTTCAAATCCCAGTCTTCCCTCTTAGGAAACATGAGCTGCTGACTCTTCACCTTCCACTTCAACACTGGTGTTCTAGCAGGGAAGAGAGATCCAAGTGACCAGGGATAGAGCTTGCTTTACCTTCCGTCCAAATTTATTTAACATTGATTGATGAAACTATTTGGACATTTATTCTTTTTATTTTTTTTCAAGATTTTATTTATTTATTTGACAGAGACGCAGCAAGAGAGGGAACACAATCCAGGGAGTGGGAGAGGGAGAAGCAGGCTCCCCCTAAACAGGGAGCCTGACGCAGGGCTCTATCCCAGGACCCTGGGATTAGGACCTGAATGGAAGGCAGACGCTTAACGTCCCTTGGACATTTATTTATTTGCAAGTGACTAACTTTGATCATTCCTGCAGCCAAGTTTCAGAAGATGAATCTGGCATTCAGGGTATAACTGGTTAACTTAGTTTTCTAATCCTGTTCAAGAGTGCTTGATTTCTATCTTTATCATACCAAAAAGAACAGGATTTCTAAATTCAAATGGTCATGGGTGCGAAGCAGTAAATATAAATGAGTAAAGCATGCTGGAAGTAAACATGTGGACTTTCTATTTTTCACTTTTCAATGGGAGCATGAGTACAAGAGATGTCCCACTTTTATTCTTAATTTTCTTTGAAACAAGCATGATAAAACTGACAATTTGGCCTTGGTGTCAGGAAGACCACAGAAGGTGGAAGAGACTGGTAAACTGGAAAGTTAACATATGCCGTCTCAAGGAAGCAACTACTTCTTGACAATAGCCGATTTTTTTTATTATTATTATATGGAAACTTTGCCTTTAAGAAAGGGCAGAAATTCAGATATTTTGAGAAATCACCTACTTTTAAAAATACTGATAACTGTTTAAACACCATGTAGGCAAAAAATAACATTGCAGGACAGCTTTACCTCTGGATAAATGGCTTATAATGTCTGATTTTAGCTTTTTTGGGTTTTTTGTTTGTTTCCCAGTTTTTGTTTCACTCGGGTGATATTCATACCACATAAAATTAACCATGTTGAAATGAAGAATTCAGTGGCAAATAGTACATTTACAATGTTGTACAACAACCATGTTCCAAAACATTTCCATTACTCCAAGATAAAACCCAGTATCTCTTAAGTAATTACTCCATTTGCTCCTCTCTCTGCCTCTGGGAGCCACTAGTCTGCTTTTTGTGTCTATAGACTTACCTATTCTGGATATTTCATATAGATGGAATCATGTAATGTGTTATCTTTCATGTCTGGCTTCTTTTACTTAGCATAATATTTTCCCGATTCATCCATATCATAACATGTTTCAGTACTTCATTTCTTTTTAACAGTTGAATAAGAGTCCACTGTTTGTATATACCACAACTTGTTTATCCATTCATCCATTGGTGGACCTTTGGGTTATGCCTACCTTTTGGCTATTGGGAATAGTACTGCTATGAGTATTCATGTACAAATATTTGTCTGAGTATCTGTTTTCCATTCTTTGGGGGTCTCTACCTAAGTGGAATTGCTGGATCATGTAATAGTTCTGTGTTTAACTTTTTTGAGGAACTGCCAAACTGTTCCCAAAGCAGCTGAGTCCTTTTCCATTCCCACCAGCAATGTATGAGCATGCCATTTTCTCTGCATTCTTGGTAATACTTATTATTTTCTCCTTTTAAACATTATAGCCATCCTAGTGGGTATGAAGTGGTATTGCATTGTGGTTTTGATTTGCATTTCATTAATGATTAAAATTGTTGGACATCTTGTGCTTGTTAGCCATTTGTATATCTTCTTTAGAGAAATAGTTCCTTGCCAATTTCTACATTGGGTTGTCTTTTTGTTGTTGAGTTATAAGGGTTTTTTTGTATAATCTGAGCATTAGACTCATATCAGATTTGCAGGTATTTTCTCCCATTCTATAGGTTATCTTTTCACTTTTTTTTTGTCTTGGGAGCCTGTATTTTCCTCATTTTATGGGTAGTATCCTTTGATACACAAAACTTTAATTTTGATAAAGTCCAGTTTATCTGTTTTTTTCTTTTGTTGCTTGTGGTTTTAGTGTCACATCTAGGAATCCATGGTCACATCTAAGAAAATGAAGATTTACCCCTAATTTTTCTTCTAAGAAGTTTTATGGTTTTAGCTTTTACTATTTAGCTTAGTAGTTCATTTTGACTTAATTTTTGTGTAGAATATTAGATAAGGGCCCAGTTTCATTCTTTCGCATGCAGATATCCATTTCTTCTGTCACTATTTGTTGAAGAGACATTCCCCATTTGAATGAACATGGCACCATTATTGAAAACCAGTTGGCCATTGATGTATGGATTTATTTCTGGACTCTCAGTCCTGTTCTTTTGGTCTGTAGATCTGTCATTGCACAGTACCAACCATACTCTCTTAATTACTATAATTTTGTAGTAAGTTTTTAAATTGGGAAGTGTGGGCCCTCCAACGTTTTTCTTTCTCAACATTGTTTTGGCTATTCATGGTTCCTTGCAATTCCTACGTGAATATGAAAATTGGTTTTTTCAATTCTTCTACCAAAAAAGGCCGTTGGAATTTTAATAGAAATTATATTGAATCTGTAGGTTGCTTTGCTTAGCATTGTTAACAGTATTAAGTCTTCCAGTTCTTGAACATAGATTTCTTTCCATTCATTTCTTTAAGCAGTGGTTTATAGTTTGCAGTGCACAAGTCTTTTATCTCCTTAGTTAAATGTATTCCTAGGTATTTTATTCTTTGGGATGCTATTAGAAATGTAATTGTTTTCTTAATTTCCTATTACAATTGTTTGTTACTGTTATATAGCAATACAGCTGATTTTTGTGTTCATATTTTACCTTGCAACTTTATTGAGTTCCTTATTAGCTCTAGTAATTGTTTGTGGATTCTTCGGGATCTCTATGTAAGATCACATCCTTTGCAAATAGAGATAGGTTTACATCATCCTTTCCAATTTGGATGCTTCTTAGGTCTTTTGCCTAATTGCTCTGGCTAGAACTTCCACCACAGCATTGAGTAGCACTGATGGAAGTGGTCATGCTGCTCTTATTCCCAATCTCAGAGGAAAAGCTTTCAGTCTTTTGCCATTGAGTATGATGTTAACTATGGTTTCTCATCAATGCCCTTTAAAAAGTTGAGGAAGGAGGGGCGCCTGGGTGGCTCAGTGGGTTAAAGCCTCTGCCTTCAGCTCAGGTCACGATCCCAGGGTCCTGGGATTGAGCCCCACATCAGGCTTTCTGCTCTGTGGGGAGCCTGCTTCCCCATCCCCCTCTGCGTGCCTCTCTGCCTACTTGTGATCTCTGTCAAATAAATAAATAAATAAAATATTAAAAAAAAAGTTGAGGAAGTGGTGCCTGGGTGGCTCTGTGGGTTAAAGCCTCTGCCTTCGGCTCAGGTCATGGTCCCAGGGTCCTGGGATCGAGCCCCCCATCAGGCTGTCTTCTCAGCAGGGAGCCTGCTTCCTCCTCTCTCTCTCTCTGCCTGCCTCTCTCCCTACTTGTGATCTCTGTCAAATAAATAAATAAAATCTTTAAAAAAAAAAAGTTGAGGGAGTTTCCTTCTATTCCTAGCTTTCTGAGTGTTTTCTCATGAATGAGTGTTAAGTTGTTTTTTTCTGCGTTGAGATGGTCATGTGTTGGGGGGTGGTTTTCCCTCATTTATTAATGTGGTCTATTATATTCCTTTCATTCCTGGGATAAGTTCTGCTTTGTCAATGTGTATCATCCTTTTATTTTATTTTTTTTAAGATTTTATTTACTTTGTATAGAAAGTGCAAATGCAGGGGAGGGGGAGGGCAGAGGGGTGGAGCAGAGGAGGGAGGAAGAAGGAAAGAATCCCAAGCAGACTCCATGCTGAGCATAAAGCCCTACATGAGGCTTGATCTCACGACCCTGAGGTCATGACTGTAACGGAAACCAAGAGTTGGGCGTTCAACCATCTGTGCCACTCAGGTTCCCCTGTATCATCCTTTTAATATGCTGCAAGATTCAGTTTGCTAGTATTTTATTAAGATTTTTTCACTGTATAAGGGACATTGGTCTGTATTTTCTATTTTGGGGATGTCTTTGGCTTTGGTGTCAAGGTAATATTGGCTTCATAGAACAAGTTAGGAAGTGTAATTCTTTAAATATGTGATAGGATTAACAGTGAAGCTGTCTGATTCTGGACTTGTAGGGGAGGATTTTGATTACTGTTTCAGTTTCTTTACCCTTTACAGGTCTGTTGGGATTCTCTATTTCTTCTTGAGTCAGTTTTGGTAATTTGTGTGTTTGTAATTTGCCCATTACACCTCTATTATTTAATTTGTCGGTGATTCTTCAGTGTACTCTCTTCTAGTCCTTTTTATTTCTATAAGATTGGTAGTAATGTCCCCACTTCTACTTATGATTTTTATGATTTGTGTCTTCTCTTTTTTTTTCCCTTAGTCTGTTTCTCAATTTTGTTGATCTTTTCAGAGAGTCAGCTTTTGGTTTCATTAATTCTGTTGTTTTTCTGTTCTCCATTTTATTTATTTCTACTGTAACTTTTATTTTCCTCGTTCTGCTAGCTTTTTCTCCTTTTTCTATTTTCTTAAAGGTTTTTCTAGTTCTTTAAGGTTTAAAGTGAGGTTATTGACTTGAGAACTTTCTTATTTTTTAATGAAAACTGTTAGAGCTACAAATTTCCTCCTGAATACTACTTTCACTGCATCACATCAGTTTTGCTATATTGAGTTTTCATTTTTATTCCTCTAAAAGTATTTCCCAATTTCTCTGGCTGTTTCTTCTTTGACCCATTGGTTGTTCAAGAGTATGTTGTTTAGAGTGCCTGGGTGGCTCAGTGGGTTAAGCCTCTGCCTTTGGCTCAGGTCATGATCTCAGGATCCTGGGATCAAGCCCCACATCAAGCCCCACATCGGGCCCTCTGCTCAGCAGGGAGCCTGCTTCCCTCTCTCTCTCTCTGCCTGCCTCTCTGCCTACTTGTGATCTCTGTCTGTCAAATAAATAAATAAAATCTTAAAAAAAAAAAAGAAGAGTATGTTGTTTAGGTTCCACATATTTTAAGTTTTCCTTTATCACTGATTTCTAGCTTCTTTATGTTGTGGTCAGAGAAGATACTTTGTATTACTTAAGTATTTTAATATTTTTTAGGATTTGTTTTGTGGCCTAAAACATGGTCTGACCTAGAGAATGTTCATGTTTACTTGAGAATGTGTGTTCTACTGTTGTTGAGTAAACTCTTTATATGTCTGTTAGATCTAGTTGGTTTATAATGTTCAAGTCCTCTGTTTCCTTACTGATCTTTTTTTTTTTTTAAGATTTTACTTTTTTGACAGAGAGACCACGAGAGAGGAAACACAAGCACAGGGAGTGGGAGAGGGAAAAAACAGGCATCCCGCAGAGCAGGGAGTCTGATGCGGGACTCAATCCCAGGACCCTGGGATCATGACCTGAGCAGAAGGCAGACAATGACTGAGCCACGCAGGCACCCCTGATCTTTTTTTTTAATAAAGACTTTACTTATTTATTTGAGAGAGAACAGGAGGGGAGTTGGGGGAGGAGAGGTAAAGAGAGAGGGAGAAGCAGACTCCCCACTGAGCAGGGAGCCCATTGCAGGGCTCAGTCTTAGGACCTGAGCCGAAGTTAGTAGCTTAACTGACTGAGACACCCTGATCCCCTCCTTACTGATCATTTATCTGCATGTTCTTTCCTTTCTTTAAAGCGAAGGATTAAAGTCTCCAATTATTATTATAAAACTTTTCAGTTCTGTCAGTATTTGCTTCATATATGTGAGAATCTGTTGTTTGGTACGTATATATTTAAAATTGTCTTATCTTCTTCCTGAATTACCCTTTTATCAATATATAATGACCTTCCTTGTCTCTGGTAACAATTCTTGACTCAAAGTAAGTTTTGTCTGATACTAGTAGAGCCGTCCCTGGACTCTTGGTTACTATTTGCATGGAGTATCTTTTTTCATTCTTTGACTTTCAACCTGTTTGTATCTTTGGCTCTAAGATGAATCTGTTATAGATAGTGTATATTTCAGATCATGTTTTTTTTTAATCCATTCTGTCACTCTCTGTCTTTTAATTGGTTGGTTTAACCCAGTTACATTTAAAGTGATTGCTGATAACAAAGGACTTAAGCCATTTTTCTGTTTGTTTTCTACATGTCTTATGTCTTCTTTGTTCTTGGTTTCCCCAATACTGCTTTCTTTTGTGTTTGGTTTTTCTTTCTAGTGCACACTTTTGATGCCCTCATTTGCTTTTCTGTATATATTTCAGTTATTTTCTTAGTGGTTACCATGGGGATTACAGTTAACATTCATAAATTTTTAACAACTGAATTGATACCAGCTCAGCTTTAATAATATGCAAAAACTCTGTTCCTGTACAGCTCTGCCCCCACTTTATGTTGTTATTGTCACAAATTATATCTCTATATATTATATGCCCACTAATATAGATTTATGTATTTCTCTTCTAAATCCCATAGGAAACAAAAAGAGACGTTACAAATAAAAAATACAATAATATTGGATTCTACTTTTACCTGTGTAGCTTCCTTTACTGTAATTCTTATTTCTTCATATGGCTTAAGTTACTGTCTGGTGTCTTTTTATTTCAGCCTGAAGAACTCCCTTCAGCATTCCTTTTAGGTCAGATCTACTAGCAATGAACTTCCTTAGCTTTTTGCAGGATATAGCATTCTTGGTTGATAGTGATTTTCTCTCAGCACTTTTAATATGTAATCCTGCTACCTCTGGTCTCTGGTTTCTGGGAAGAGGTTGGCTGCTAACCATATTGAGGACCTCTTCTCTGTGATGTATCACTTACATCTTGCTGCTTTATTTTTTTTTTTAGAGATTTTATTTATTTATTTGACAGAGATCACAAGTAGGCAGAGAGGCATGTCTTGCTGCTTTTAAGATTCTCTCTTTGCAGGGTGCCTGGGTGGCTCAGTGAGTTAAGCCTCTGCCTTTGGCTCAGGTCATGATCTCAGGGTTCTGGGATCGAGCCCTGCATCGGGCTCTCAGCTTAGCAGGGAGCCTGCTTCCCCCTCTCTCTCTGCCTGCTGCTCTGCCTACTTGTGATCTCTCTCTCTGTCAAATAAATAAAAATCTAAAAAAAAAAAGATTCTCTCTTTGCCTTGGCTTTCGACAGTGTGACTACAAAGTGTCTCACTGTGGATCTCATTTATTTATTTTTAATTTCTTTTTTAATGACAACACAGATTTTTTAAAAATTTAAGTTTATTATTATTATTATTATTATTTAAAGATTTTATTGATTTATTTGAGAGAATGAGAGTACACAAGTGGGGTGGGGAGGAGCAGAGGGAGACGGAGAAGCAGACCCTACACTGAGCAGAGAGCCTGATGTAGGGCTCGATCCTAAGACCTTTGGGATCATGACCTGAGCCTAATACAGATGCTTAACCAACTGACCAACCCAAGCGCCCCTATTTTATTATTTTTTAAGTTTTTATTTTATTTTCTGTTAGTTAACATACAGTTTAGGAGTACAAAATAGTGATTCAGCAGTTCCATACACCACCTGATGCTCATCACAAGTGCAGTCCTTAATCCCCTTCACCTATTTAACTCATCCCCCACCATCCTGCCCTCTGGTAACCATCAGTTTATTTGCTAAAATTAAGAGTTTATTTCTTCATTTGTCTTTCTCTCTGTTTTTTTCCCTTTGCTCATTTGTTTCTTAAGTGCCACATATGAGTGAAGGCATATGGTAGTTGTCTTTCTGAGACTTGTTTTTGTTTAGCATTATATTCTCTAGATCCATCCATATCATTGAAAATGGCAAGATGTCACTCTTTTTATGGCTGAGTAGTATTCCATTGTAAATATATAAACCACACTTATTTATTCATTCATCCAACAGAGAGGTGCATGTATCCCTTTGAATTTTTGTTTTTGTATTCTTTGGGTAAATACCCAGCAATGAGATTGCTGGATCATAGGATAGCTCTGTTTTTAACTTTCTGAGGAAACTCCATACTGTTTTCTAGAATGGCTGTACCAGTTTGCATTCCCATCAATAGTGCAAGAAGGTTCCTATTTCTCCCCATCCTCATCAACACTTGTTCCTTGCATTTCTGATTTTAGCCATTCTGACAGATGTGAAGCAATATCTCATTGTAGTTTTGATTTGTGTTTCCCTGATGATAAGTAATGATGAACATCTTTTCCTGTGTCTTGACTGTCTGGATGTCATCTTTGGCAAAATGTCTGCTTATGTCTTCTGCCCATTTTAAATTGGATTATTTGGTTTTTGGATGTTGAATTTCATAAGTTCTTTATATATCTTGGCTACTAACCCTTTAGCAGATATGTCTTTTGCAAATAGTGAAAGTTTTGCTTTTTCCTTACCCATTTGAATGACTTTTCTTTGTGTTGTCTGATTGATGTGGCTAGGGCTTCCAGTATTATGTTGAGTAAAAGTGGTGAGAGTAGACATCCTTATCTTGTTCCTGACCCTAGGAGAAAAGCTCTCAGTTTTTCCCCATTGAGGATGGTGTTAGCTGTGGGGTTTTAATATATGGCCTTTATTATGTTGAGGTATGTTCCCTCTAAGCCTATTTTGTTGAGGGTTTTTATTGTGAATGGATGTTGTTTTACTTTGTCAAATGCTTTTTCTGTGTCTATCAAAATGATCATGTGGTTCTTATCCTTTCTCTTATTGATATGATGTATCACATTAATTGATTTGTGAATATTGAACCACCCTCACAAGTCAGGAATAAGTCCCACTTGGTCATGGTGGTGAATGATTTTTTAAATGTATTATTGAAATTGGTTTGCTAGTATTTTGTTGAGGATTTTTGCATTCATGTTCATCACAGATACTGGCCTTTAGTTCTCTTTTTAAGTGATGTCTTTATTCAGTTTTGGTATCAGGAGAATGCCATCCTTATTGAATGAATTTGGATGTTTTCCTTCCTTTTCTATGTTTTGGAATATTTTGAGAAGAGGTATTAACTCTTCTTTAAATGTTTGATAGAATTTGCCTGTGAAGCCATCTGGTCCTGGACTTTTGTTTATTGGGAATTTTTTCATCACTGACTCGGTTTCTTTGATGTTTATTGGTCTGTTCAATTTTTTTTTCTTCCTGTTTCATTTTGGTAGTTTATATGTTTCTAGGAATTTGTCCAAATCTAGATTGTCCAGTTTGTTGGCATATAGTTTTTCATAATATTCTCTTATAATTGTTGTATTTCTGTGGTGATAGTTGCTTCTCTTCTTTCATTTGTGATTTCACTTATTTGGGTCCTTTCTCTTTTTTTCTTGATAAGTCTGGCTTGCTTCCCCCACACCCCCACCCAAAGAACCAGCTCTGTTCTGTTCTGTTGTTCTATTCTGATCTGTTCTATTGTTACTTTAGTTTCTTTATCACTTATTTCTGTTCTGATCTTTATTATTTCCTTCCTTCTGCTGATTTTAGGTTTTGTTTGCTCTTCTTTTTCTAGCTTCTCTAGGTGTTTAAGCATAGTTGTTTATTTGAGATTTTTCTTACTCCTTGAGGTAGGACCTGTATTGCTATATAATTCCCTCTTAGAACCACTTTTGCTGTATCCCAGAGGTTTTAGAATGTTATGTTTTCATTTTAATTATGTTCCATGTCCTTTTTTGTTTCTGCCTTTAGTACCTGGTTGACCCATTCATCATTTAGTAGCATGTTATTTGATCTCCATGATTTTGTGGTCTTTCCAGATTGTGGTTGACTTTTAATTTCATAGCACTGTGGTCAGAAAAGGTGCATGGTATGACTTCAGTCTTCTTGAATTTGTTGAGGTTTGTGTTGTAGGCTAATATGTGATCTGTTCTGGAGAAAGATTTGTGTGCACTTGAAAAAAATGTGTGTTCTACTGTTTTAGAGTGAAATGTTCTGAATATATCTATTAAATCCATCTGTTCCAGTGTGTTGTTCAAAGCCACTGTTTCCTTGATTTTCTGTTGGGATGATCTGCCCATCAATGTAAGTGACGTGTTAAAGTCCCCGGTAACTATTGTATTATTATTGATTAGTTCATTTATGTTTGTTACAAACTGTTTTATATATTTGGGTGCTCCTATGTTGGGTGTATAAATATTTACAGTTGTTCTATCTCCTTGTTGGATTGTCCCCTTTATTATTATATGTGTCCTTCTATGTCTCTTGTTACAGACTTTGTTTTAAAGTCTTTTATTTGGGACACCTGGTGGCTCAGTAAGTTAAGCATCCGATTCTTGTTTTTAGCTCAGGTCATGATCTCAGGATTGTGAGATTGAGCCCCGCCTCAGGTGCTGCACTGGGTGTGGAACCTGCTTAAGATTCTCTCTCTCCCTCTGCCCTTCCACCACATATGCACAGTTGCACACTCTCTCACTTTCTCTCTCTCTCAAATTAATCTTTAAAGTCTTTTTTATGATATAAGTATCTCTACTCTGGATTTCTTTTGATAGATATTTCTCCATCCCCTCATTTTCAATCTGTAGGTGTCTTTAGGTCTAAAATGAGTCTCTGGTATGCAGCATATAGATGGGTCTTGATTTTTTATCCACCCTGTCACCCTGTGTCTTTTGATTGGGGACTTTTGTCCATTTATGTACAAAGTAATTATTGATATATTTTAATTGCCATTGTATCCTTTGTTTTGTGTTTTTTTCTGAGGATTTTCTCTGATCCCCTCTTGTCTTTGTCTTTCATGTTTTGCTGATTTTCTTTAGTGATATATTTGGATTTCTTTTTCTTTTTTCTTTGCATATTTATTATGGGTTTTTTTTTTTTTTTTTAAGATTTTATTTATTTATTTGTTAGAGAGAGAGAGAGCACAGGCAGACAGAGAGGCAGGCAGAGGCAGAGGGAGAAGCAGGCTCCCTGCCGAGCAAGGAGCCCGATGCGGGACTCGATCCCAGGACGCTGGGATCATGACCTGAGCCGAAGGCAGCCGCTTAACCAACTGAGCCACCCAGGCGTCCCTTTATTATGGTTTTTGATAATAGTTACCATTAGGTTTGTATGTAACATCTTATGCATATAGCAGTCTATATATTAAGTTGAAGATTGTTTAAGTTTGAGCCCATTCTTTTCTCCTCTCCCCGCCCCCATGTTTTAGGTATATGGTATATTTTATATCTTTTTGTGTGTGTGAGTTCCTTGACTTCTTTTACAGAAATATTCACTTTCGCTGCTTTTGCATTTCCTACCTCTATACTGTCACTTTTGGTCTCTCCCTTCCACTCAAAGAGTCTCCTTTAATATTTCTTACAGGGCTGGTTTAGGGGTCATGAAATCCTTTAGTTTTTGTTTGTCTGGGAAAGTCTTTATCTCCTATTCTGAATGGTAGTCTTGCAGGATAGAGTATTCTTGACTGTAGATTTTTGCCATTCAGCACTTTGAATATATCATCCCTCCTGGCTTGCAAAGTTTCTGTTGAAAATCTCTTGCTAGACTTATGGGTTTTCCCAAGTAAGTTACTGACATCTTTTTGTCTTGCTGCTTTTAAATTTTTTTCCTTGTCACTATATTTTGCCAATTTAAATCCAGTATATCTTAGTATGGGTTTGCTTTTGTTGACTTTGATGGGAGTTCTCTGCCTCCCAGATCTCTGGATATCTGTTTCCTTCCCCAGATTAAGAATGTTTGCAAATATTTTTTCTTCCTACATTTTCTGCCTCCTTTTCTCTCTCTCTTCTTTTTCTGGGACTCCTATAATACAAATATATTTGATAGAGTCACTGAGTTCCATAAGCATATTCTCATTTTGTATAATTCTTTTTTCTCTCTTTTGTTCAGCTTGATTACTTTCCACTGCTCTATGTTATAGGTCACTAATTTATTCCTCTGCTTCTTCCATCCTGTTACTATTCTATCAAACACATTTCTCATTTCATTTGTTGAGCCCTTTATCTCTGCTCTATTATTCCTTATCCCTGTGTTAAGGGTCTCACTCATGCCTTCCACTCTTTTATCAAGTCCAGTGTGTATCCTTATGATCATTGCTTTAAATTCTCTATCAGGTATGTTACTTATATCTGTTTTACTTAGATTTCAGGCTCTGGCCTTGTCCTGTTCTTTCATTTGGGATGGATAAACGTCTGTCATCTCCTTTTGTCTGCCCCCGTGTGTCTATTGCTGTGTGTTAAGAAAGTCAGCTGTTTCTTCTTTTCTTGCAAGTAGTGACTTTATGAAGAAGTATTCCTGGAGTGCCCTGCAGTGCAGTGTCTCCTGTTCCCCAGAACGTGGCACTTCAGGAGAGTATCCTAGTTGTTGTTTTTGCTCTGCTCTTGAGTCTGAATCACTTTTCCTTTCAGTGCAGTCATCTGCCCTGACTCTCTGGCTGTTGTGGGCTGTGGGGTTCCTGGGATCCAGGCAGGCTAGGTCTAAGGGGTCGTGCCCACTGGGAAACTTGTGAGTGTGGGTGTAGCACAACTTGCCCTGGGCCACTGGTCCTATGATGAGTTTCCTGAAGTGCTGCGGGTGGCCAGTGGAGTGGCTGGGTGTGGCTGGGCCTGGTGCAGGACTAAGGGACCACAGGAGGCATTGCTGCATGCAGTGGCTAGACCAGGCGTGCACACTAACAGAATCTACCGTGAGCCCAGGACTGAGTCTTGCAGGTCCTCTAGAGAACTTGTGGGTGTGGTGCCCTGCGAGCTGGTTTGGTAGCAAGTGTCTGTGCAGCACTGCCTCCTGCAGGTTTATGCTTAGGGGAAGGATGGGGAGGTAGAAAATAGCACCTGCCAGCTCCTTCATTTTTAGAGAAGTCCCCCAACATGCTGCAAAATCAGTATGAACAGATCTGTCTCCCGTTTGACCCCAGTGTTGTGCAAATTGCCATTTTTATGTTGCCTGTTGGCTCAGGTTGCTATCCCTTCAAGGGTGTTGACCCAGCTATCACTCACCCTCCTGGCTTGCTCAGTGCCGAGTCAGCTGACTTTTAAAATTCCAGGCTCCAAGTCCCACTGGTTTAAAAAACTTATGGAATTCAGCCCCATTTTTAAAGCCAAACATTATGGGGCTCAATCTTCCCCCAGCTGAGCTCCCTGGTGCAAGGGCCCATTGCTCTAGCATCTCCATGTGCACAGCTCTCTCCCATCTGCAGGCAGCCTCCCTCCACCTTTCTGAACTTCCTAACCTTTCAGATCCTGCTTCTTCCTGTATTTAGTTATGGAGTTTGTTCTGCCAGTCTTCTGATTGCTCTCTAGTTTATTGACTTGGGTATGGTTGATACCTAGTTGTAAATATAGGGACAGGGAGAGCTCTGGGTCCTTCTACTCTGCCGTCTTCCCCCAGACTGTGAATCTTTTTTAGTTTATTCTGTATGGATGTCAGTGGGCTTCTTAGATGTGTAGATTCCTGTCTTTAATCAAATTTGGGAAGTTTTGAACAGTTATTCCTTCCAGTATTTTTTCTGTTTCTCTCTGTCTCTGCTCTCCCCATGGGAGTCCATAATGCATATGTTGATAATGTCCCACAGGGCTCTTAGGCTCTGTTCATTTTTCTTCATGTTTTTCCTTTCTGTCCCTCAAACTGGATAATTTCAGCTGTCCTATCTTGAGTTCACTGATTCTTTCTTTTGCCTAAATCCCTCTAGTGAATTTTTCATTTAAGCTTTTATACTCTTCAGCTCCAGAGTTTCTATTTGGTTCTTTTCAGTAATTTCTATCTCTTTTATCGACCGTCTGTTTTTGCTGGGAAATTGTTCCCCTGGTTTCTTTCAGTCCTTTGTCCATGATTTCTGTTAGTTCTTTGAACATATTTAAGATAGTCCTTCTCTAGGGAGTCTGATGTCTAGGTTTCCTTAAAGCCAGTTTCTCTTGATTTCTTTTTTTCCTCCAAATGGACCATACTTCCCTGTTTCTTTGTATGCCTTCCAATTTTTTGTTAAACTGTTCATTTTGAAATTCCAGTGTGATAATTCTGGAAATTAGATTCTCCTCCCACTGCAGATTTTGCTATTATTGATTGTTAAGGTCTGTCTAGTGCCTTTTCCAATGGTATTTCTTGTCATGGATAGTCTCTAAAATCTCTGTTCTGTTGTCTTGGGTCAGCTAGTGACTTGACAGATTTCCTTAAACAACAAGAGCCAAAAAAGATCAAATAATGATGATGATGAAAATAATAATAACAACAAAACAACTAAATTTAAAAAGAAACTTTCCTATCTTTACAGATTGGCTCTGAGCAGGGGTACTTCTTCAATGCTAAGCCAGGCTGTCTCTAACTCTGTCTTAGCTTTCACCTTTTTCTTGGACAGAACTCAAAGATCAGCCAGAGGTATAGGCCTAGGGTTCTCTCATCTGAGCATGCATCTAGCCCTGGGAATATGCAGTACACTCTGGATTCCCCAGTGGGTATGATACCCCTTCAAAGCTCTTACTCTTAAGAGAATCTTCCTCCTCAGCCTCCTTCTTCCCAGGCCTTTGGGTCTGTCTACCATATACTCCATCCACCATCCCTTGAACCAGGTATATGGGTAACATGGCTTTAGATGCTTTCATCAGATGCCACCCCAAAAGGCACTTTCAGCCTAAGGTGGACAAAACAAAGGTCAGGCTTACCAGTCCTCAGGGAATCCCCCAAACAAAGTGCACAACAAGCTTTGAGAACAAGGTCCACATTGGTTCCTATGGCACCAGCAAGCCACACTAGGAACACAGGGTGCTGTCCTCAAAGCCTCTGGCCAAGCTGTGCAATGGGGTTTTTATGTAGTTAAGGAAAAATGCTTTCTTAGTGAAATTTAGGAGTGAGTGTCAGTGAGTGTCCCCTTGGTTGCTATAGGTTTTTATTAGATTCCAGAATTCTAAAAAGTTGATTACGTTTTTGCCAGCTTAATGATTGCTCCAGTGGAAGGACTAACTCTTAGAGCTCCCTGTTTTGCCATTTCGGTCACTCCCCCAACCCTAATGTTTTGGGTTTGTTTTAAGCAGTTTAAACAACCAGTATTTATTATCCTGTTTAGCTTGTGAGGGTCAGGAATCTGCTTGCATCCTAGCTAGGTGCTTCTGGCTCAACGTCCCTCACAAGTTTGAATTCAGACAAGTTGGCCAGGGCTCAGCTCCTCTCAAGGCTCAGCTGGGACTGGATAATTCACTTCCAAACTCAGTGGTGTGGCTGTCGGCAGACTGCAGTATGGTCCCTCTGGCTGCTGGCAGAGGAGGTTCAGTTCCTCACCACATAGACCTCTGCATAATGCTGCTCACAACATGGCCTGGTTTCCCCCAGAGCAACAGCTCCGTGAGAGAAAGGCATCTCCCGGTGTTTTGATCATTTTATTTATTTATTTTTTGGATGCTTTTTGTGTTCTTTATCCAACCCTGAGATAATTGCACTCTTTTTGAGTGAGAGAGAAAATCTGAACCCTGGGTAATTTCTTAGTGGAGAGGAATTGGTTTGCCCTTCCCCAGAGGCATTATCACTACGTGTGTCACTCAGTCCTCAAGATGGAACCAAGAGACCCCAAGAAACCTTGTAGGAGCAGCAGACCCTTGCAGTTGACCCCTTATCCCCCCTCCCTCAGACCCTTGCCCTTCCTCATTGAGAAAGCCATGAAAATAAGCTTTCTGGACACACAGGGCCTTAAAGATGACACTATAAAATGCTTCCTCGTTGTGTCCCCTTGTAGTATGTTTAGTGGTTTGTTTTTTGGAGGAAATGTGTCCTTTTTGGTTAAAAAATGTATGTGAGAGGTGAAGTGAGTGATTCTTCTAGAAGGGATTGTACTAGGCACAGAGGACTGCAAACCTGTGTAGAATAATGCCTGCTCTCAAGTAGTTTATCATATAGAGGAGGAAATAGGACAGGAAATTGATGAAAAATAGAATATCAGGCAGCATTTGTGCCTCAGAACAGTGGCTGCCACAGTATTGATAAGGCAGATGCTGACATTCTCCTAAAGTAATAATATGAGAAGCAGAAGGAAAATATGGAAGTGGCTAGGAAAGAAAGTGAAAGATCTTTGTGATCGTGTTTGTCTTTCAGATCTGGTAGCATATTTCACAACATAATGATTTTTGAAAACTTTTGATTGTCCTGCTTACAGGACCGAAGCTTCTTCCTCATCAATAATCAGTTTCATTCTCATTTATTTAGTTCCTTGCTGCCATACAAAAAGACAATTAGCATCCACATTTTTTTTTAATTTGAGAAAGTAAATTAGGTTCATGTTCGCAGTTTTATATCCACTGTTCTAATAGCATTTCAGTATTTACAGACGGGTTCATAAAATGAACAAGCCATTGAGTCATAATAAGAATAGTAATGCAAGCCCAGTCTACCAATTTGCTAGCTGCCATTTGTGCTTAAAAATGATAATGGTACTGGTGTTCTTTTGTTTGAATGGATGCATCTGGAAGACAAGGTTGGGGGTAATCCTCTTGCAAGATGACCTTTCCTTGGCAAGTGCATCTCTCCTCTAATGAATGATATGGGCAGGTGTTAAATATCCCAAGCAAGGGTAGTTCCGCATCTTCTCTTAGGTTATGATTGGAATTGGAAATAGGAGAAAGTGTATGTAAGATTTTTTTTTTACATTCAGATCTTAAGCATGCTGTGGACTGGAGTTTGACCCACATGTAACAAGAAAACTGGAAAACTGCTCCTATATCCTAAAATACAGTGAAATCAGAGCAGCTTACACTCATTTTTATACATTGGAATTAAACTGTGGATTTTTCTTTTTGTATAATTTAGACTGTTGTAGTTATATCTACAACATATCTACTCTATCTTCATATCTACTGTAGTTATACAATTTAATTATTTCAACTGGGACCTTACATCTTATTTTTCCCCTTCCAAAGTGTAATCCATATTACCTCCTTTATTAATATGTTTCCAATTTGAGTATGTTCTTTTTTTCTTTTGGCTACAGTTAAACTGTGTTTTCATTTTTTTTTAATAAAGTGAATTCTGAATTTTCATTTAATTTTCCTTCCCTAGACAATTAAATCCCACACAGAAACAGATGAGAAACAAACAGAGAGCCGTACCATCACTCCACCTGCTGCACCCAAACCAAAACGGGAGGAGAACCCTCAGGTAGGCTCAGCCCTCCAAAGGCATGGTTCAGTCATGAGATGTGACTTATTGTCAACAAACGAGGAGGGGCACTTGCTATCTGAGTCACTTGATTTTCCATTTCTTGTGCTTCCTCGCTGTTCAGTAACATATTGCCAAATCGGTCTGGCCTAAGGCAGATTAAGAGTATGGCCTGAAGTGTCCATGAGCTGGCATACAGGCATTTCATGCAACGTACAAACTTGAAATATAAGTTTAATGATTATTTTCCCTCATGATAATTATATTTTGTCTCAGCCAACATTTCTAAGAGGTCCATCCAGTTCACTCAGCTAAGGTCTATTTATGTTATCGATTATAGTTGTTATATGTGCATTTTTTTATGCCGTTGTATTGCACCAGATTCCCAAATCCCAAATGAATCAGTAGCCCAAAAGCTGTTCATTGACGCATAAAAGTAGGGAGGAAAATAGTCATATCTGTACTATAACTTAGGATAGAGTTACAAACGTAAATAGCCAGCAGGACTGGTACAATACACAATGTGAATTTGTGTATCCTCTTAGACAAGAGAATTTTTTAGTTTGGCTCATGGATAAGCAGCTCTGAAAGAAAAAAATGTGGACAAGTAATATGATAAATATCTGATAGTTGGATTTTATTAGACCAGCAATCTATTTCCTTCTGTCCTCTGTGCATTCTTTTTAATGAAGCCATGTCAGATAGTGGCATGAAGCCATCAAAACTTCATGTCTTTTTTTTTTTTAAAGTGGTGATTTATTAAGTTAAGCCAGTTCAGGTTTTTCTAAAACAAGTATAAATTATAATTCTGATATGAAATAGATTTGGCTTTTTTTAATATATCTTTAAAGTTTTTATTATAGTTCCAGTTAGTTAACATACACTGTTATATTAGTTTCATTTCTTTCTTTCTTTTTTTAAGATTTTATTTATTTTTTTGACAGAAAGAGACACAACGAGAGAGGGAACACAAATGGGGAGTGGGAGAGGGAGAAGCAGGCTTCCCGCAGAGCAGGGAGCCTGATATGGGGCTCAATCCTGGGATCATGACCCGAGCCAAAGGCAGACGCTTAATGACTGACCCAAACAGGCACCCCTGAAATTGATTTGTTTTTCATTTATCTGTAAAGAAGGGACCAAAACTTGAACTAGAAAGAAGTACCAGTGATGCATATTGCTGAGGAACTTACGAAGTCATCCACAAAATTACCAAAGGAAAAGGATATCTTATGTTGGTGGCCCAGTGTGGGCAAGCGAGCACCACTACCATGTAGAGTGGTAGATAATTCACCTTCAAATTGGACAGAATCACTGCCAAAAAAGAGAAGAAATTAGTTTTTGGTACACATATGATGCATACATGAAGCAGAAGTTCTTAACAACTTTTTATTCTCTTTATCACTGAAAATCTGTTCCAGAGGAGAGGAGGTTTTGTTTTTACTTTTTTTTTTTTTTTTTTTTTGGTGAGCTCAAAGTAGACTGGCAAAGATGAGTTGTGTGCGATTAGCCAGGAAGAGTACTACCACTTGATTAAAAGAAAGTGCACCTTGATGTCAGACCACACCCTGCTCTACAGAGAACAGCTGGTAGTCAGCCTTCTAATCTTGATCAGGTTGTGAAGAATAGTGAAAAGCAGGAATGTAGTTCATTGGCAGTCACCGAGTGTATGCCATTTCAACGTGCAGTGTGGAAAATGGGCAGCAGGTCTAAGAGTGCTTTTCCTTACTAAAGTATGCTTGCGGTCAAGGGGATAGGCTCCCACCTAAGTTTTTGAAATAAGAAAAAAAAAAAAAAAAACATTTCTTCAGAACTCTGAGCATACCAGTAGAGGACACTTCTGTGTTCTCACTGGCTTATTCAGGGACTGTTTCTTCCTAAAACACTCAGTATCTTAAACAGCTTGAATCTATCACTTCAGGCCAAAATACCATGGTATTGAATGTTGAGGGTAAGCTGTCAGGATCTTTAAAGACCAAATGGTGATACAAACAATTCCATAAGACTATGTCCTAACAGTTGATGATATTCTTTTTTGATAATAATCAGTGAGAGAAATCGGTGGTCCATTGTTTGGCATGTTTAGCACCACGTGCAAATGAAAACGTACTTTCCAGACCACATGTGACTGCTGAACAAAATAGGAATCAGTTTGTTGCTCTCTCCAACTCTAAGCCTCTGATGTTCCGGCTTTGGGATTCAGTTTTCTGATCATCTGAACTTCTGATGGAGCCCTAAGTGGTCTCCAAAGAGAGATTCCTCCATAATTATTAGGTCCATATTTGATTTTAAAACCATAGTATTAAGCAGAACCATCAGTTGTTGTTCCTAAAACTCATTTAGCTTTGAGCTAGGATTGTCCAGTCATTGGTAGGAAAATGTAAGAAACCCTGGCCTGCTATGACAAATGAAGTACTTAGAACTCGGACTTGTTGTATGGGAGGCTCTTTGTTGTAACCTCTGCATGCTTTCTGAGTATGAAATCCTCTTCCCTGTCAGAGGATTTTTCTGGATTAAAAAAAGGGGGGGGGGCACTCAGAGATGCTGATTTCTGTCATTGAGAAAGTAGAAGATGCAAGCAACAGTCTTTTTCTTGTGATCCCTTTGAAACCCGAAAGCCTCCAAAGTGGCTCTGGAAGGTGTCTGTTCTTTGGTCACCTGAACCTGGCCTCCTTCCTTCACGTGACCAGCCCATTGGGCTGGCTTTGCCGAGGAGTCTAACTAGGAACATGCAGTTGGCTTTGTGAGAACCCAAACTGAAGTACATTCTTGTTTCTCTGGCACAGAAACTTGCCTTCATGGTGTCTCTAGGATTGGTAACACATGACCATCTAGAAGGTAAGAGAAGATATTCATGGTGCTGCCTTGCCTGTCGCCCAGAGCTTTGTTCTTGGAAATGGTGTTGAATTTATTGCTAGAATGTAGAACACTGGTATGCCAATAGCATATGATTCAGCTAGTGTGGACTTTCTTTCCTTTGGAGTCAAACTTGCCTTTCCTCTTAACTTCATCCCCTCCCCTCCCCTCCCTGTTGTCATCACACTGCTGTCCAAGGGAGATTCCCCCGCTGCCTGTATTAAACCGACTACTGTTCCCTTTAGAGGAACTCTGTTTTTTACCCCCGATAGCACAAAGTATCAGATGCCCCTCTGACAAATCTTTGTGTTTTTCAGTCACTCTGGGTTATCCAAATCTTAAGAACAGTTACAAAGCTACACCTGTCCTAGTTATTTAACTCAAGAATGGTGAACTCTGGTCAGTCTAGGTCTGTGGATAGAGTTCATCCACACCTGTATCCCAGTGAACTAAAAGTAGACGAGGACAGCTTGTTTATAAGTGTCGTCTGCTGTTCAGCTCTGGGTCACAGAGAGCCACCCTGTGGGACATCATGGTCTTGCTTTCTGAGAGGTGAGAATAGATGGTCCCACGCCTTTGTTCCCAGCAGTGTGCTTGCCTCTGCTGAGGCTGCAGTGACACAGAGAGATGTGCCCCCATTTCTCGTTTGTCATGGGAAAACCAAAAGATAAACAATGAAGTTCGGTTTTTGAAGTTCTCTATACCTCCCTTCTAATTCAAACCTTTTGCTTTCCCAAGAAATCCAAAGCAAGAGGCAAGAGCGAAAAAGAAGAACGACGGCAAATCCAGTGTACAGCGGAGCCGTCTTTGAGCCAGAGGTATTCCTGGCCAGAACTTGGCCTTCCCCTCTCTGTTCTAGTTTTATTTATGATTTTTTCCATCTCCTCCCATCTGAAAAACCTGCCGAAGAGCAGTACCCTGATTATACTAACTTGGCCAGCTTTGTGAAATGATGGGTTTCCCTCAGGCTAATCACACTGTTTCATTTGTATCATTCACTGCTTTCCCCTTCGTTTTTTTCCCTAAGTTGGAGTAAATACAAACCTACCTTAAAATTTTAACTCATCTTGGCTTCAACACATCTGTCATCTGAAGCAGAGGCAGACCTCTCTGGAATATTCTATTCTATCAGAGCCAAGTAGATACACTAAAGCCCATTAGCACTGAGACCTTGGGTGACTCGCGCTCACTGGCCGGCGTGTTGGCAGGCATGCTGTGCATGGCCATAGCTTATGCCGGTATTGCTAGGAACCATGCTATTCAGTTAGTTACCTTTCCTTCTTCAATCCTCAAAGCGTAAGAAGAGCGCAGTCACATACCTGAACAGTACAATGCACCCTGGGACCCGGAAGAGAGGTGAGTACCTTTTTGGAGCTCTCCCTCGCTGTTGCTTCTGCTTTCTGTGTTGTGTTTCCTCCCCCTCCTTCCTCCCCTTGTCCTAGAGCCTGACTCCTAAATCCCTTGAACATAGTTTTGTTGTTGTTGTTCTCTGAAAATGGGGGGAGAAGAGAGGGAGCCTTCTCCTTGGAGTTCTGTATACTGAATCACAAGCTGCCTTTCCTAGGATTTTGGCAAAGCTGACTCAAGGAAATGGCTTAATACAGCATTTCTGCCCCAGGCCCGTCAGGCTGTCCGTGAATAGCACAGCGAACAGAACATTGTGTGAAAGGAAGCATTTTAGCGTCATTGAGCAGAGCAGAGCACTGCTGTTGCCAAGGTGTTCTTACTAGTGTCGAAGTCGTCCTGCCGCCAGCAAGACCAGAGCATGACTCGGGTCTCTGTGAGCTGCAGACTTTCCAGGAAGGAAAGACGTAGCCACACTGAGGACTTAGAATCTGTGAGTCGAGGACATCTCCAGCTAAGGAAGAGGAGGTCATGGTGGAAACAGGCTCCCTGAAGTAGAAGTTCCTAAAGAGCCCCATCCCATATTTCAGGCCTGGTGGGGCGCTGGCACCCTTTCCTTATGGGCGGGGCAGAGGCAGCAGCCCTCCAGGCAGGTCTGAGTAGGTCTTAATAGCTCTGGGTTTGAGCTCGTAAACAAGGTTCTGAAATTGTTCTTTGATGTCAGTAATACATCCCAAGGCCCCTTTCTCCACATGATAATGTGTCCCTGAATTATAGTTCCAGGCTAGAAAGGTTGCAGAGTGAGTGGAGTAGCATACTAATTTTTGCATAAGCACACACTGTCTCAGAGCTCTCGGAAGCCTAGGAGGTCATCCCGACCCTTTTCTTTTGTCTGCCTTAGGCAGGGCTACAACTGTACCATTACCACCTCCTCGCCCCATCAGATTCAGATCCCGTACCCACCTGCAGTGACCTATTCTAATGGTT
>RCUC01110513.1:0-11495 GCA_003697995.1 Taxidea taxus jeffersonii
GTCCATCAGCAACCTCTGGAATTTCCTTCTCTGTAGCCGCTCAGGACCTGGAAAACTGGGTCCCACAGCCCCAACTCACAGGAGACTGATTTGCAGCAGGAAGTCAGTTTAATAATTTATAGCCAGAAAGTGCTCTCCCTGGTTGGGAAACCAACTCAGGAAACCAAATGAAGCTCTGAATGCTGCCTGGAGAGAATGTGGAGTTAGGGCTCTGGAAGGTGCTAGGAGGGCTGGGACCCGGATCTCCTCGAGGGAGGATGGTGTATGTGTAGTAGCCCAGAGCGTGGGCTTCTGCAGCAGACTCTTGGGTTCAAATCCCTCCTCTGTTATCCACTGGCACTGGGACCTTGGGTGTGGTCCTCAGCCTTGCCAACCTCCACTTCCTCCTATCAACTGTGAAGGATAATCCCTCAATGATAGCAAAGGCATCTCTCAGCGATCTTGCCAAATGGCCATGAGGTCTTGCAGGGAAAGAACTTAGCACTGCACCTGGCATTTCTCAGTACATAGCAGCCTTGTTTATGTAAGCCCTCATCCTCAGGGCCATAGGTTGTCTTCTCCTTTCCAATTCCACCCTTTTTATCAGTCAAAAGAAAAAGTTTCCCCGTCTCTCTGGAGAGGATCCCTGGCAACAGCAACGTGAGGGGTCTCCATTGCTGCCTTGATTCTACTTGGGACATAGAGCGTTTCCCACCTCGTCCCCCAGTCCCTCCCTGCTTCTGTCCAGGACCACCGCTTGCATTTGAGCTGGGGTGTCCTCTGCAGGGTGCAAGTGGGGCCTGAGATCCGCCGTGCTCTGGGTGTGGGGCTAGGGTCTCTTGGAGCAAGAGGCACCCACTTCCATTCTCTGAGCTGCCAGCAGGCCAGTGGCCAGCTCTGATCCATTGCTCTTGCTGCCACCGCCACCCGATTTCCCAAAGCACAGATCTGACCACATCTTTCCTCTGCCCCGACCACCAACTAGTCCTCCTTTTCAGCAGAAGGAACCTTCCTGATGTTGTAGGTTTTTGTGAAATTTTGCTATGATTTGGCCTTGGTCTTCCTCTCCAGACTCAGCGTGCCCTGCCCGGTTCTCCAGCCTCCTTAGCTTATGTGAGGATGGTCCAGGGCTGAGTGCTGTTTGCCATTCCGTCCTTCTGGAATGCTCTTTGCCCCCAATGGCCCAGGAAGCTCCCCACTTCTCTCCTTCAAGGAGTGCTCCCTTCTATAGGAGGCATCTTAGACCTCTAGCCCCTGGCCTTCCTCTCTCTTCCCTTTCTCAGGACACCTTGTACCTGTCTGCAGACCCCCCTCATAACCTCCCTTCCTTCTCATCCTCCACTCAGGCCTCCCTCTCCTTTGTAGGCCTGTCACCTGCAGGACACTGAGATGGACCCCCTTGTCTGTCCCCGTATTGAATGGCTTGGTGAATGAAGATGGTCTCCAGTGTGACGTTCAGCTTCTCACCACCGCAAGAAGGCCTGGGCAGTTAGTCATGCAGCAAACAGTGGGGGCCACTTTGGGTTCTATGGGAGAGTGGGATTCGTGTGCCCTCTCTCTGTCTCTCTCTCTTTCACCCCCCCACACACTCCTCCCTCATCCTTTGACCCAGAGAGAAGAGCAAAGGTCCTTTTGTCACTGGGCCTCCCAACAGCTCTGGCCCTGGTCCTCTGCCCTTCCCTTGCTTTCCTGCCCTCGCATTCAGCAATTCCATCCCCTCCCCTGGTTGCTGCTAATCCTCCTCCCACTGTCTGTGCTGGGAAAATGAGCCCAGAAGAAGTCCCATGGAAGGCGAGGAGTCCTCAAGGGGGTGCCTGTGTGGGTGTGCGTTCTCTCTCACATACAAGCACATGCATCACATGCCTCCCAGCATCATTAGAGTGACCCCATATCGAGGACCGCAGGGAATTGGGGCAGCAGCGGGAGAGAAGGCTGTAGAAGCTCTGGCCCATGATTCGGGAAAATGCTTTCCTTATCACTGATGGTTTCTCAAAATAGCAAGAGTCGGCTGGTGCTACGGCTCCCTCTTCCCCACTCCTTGAGAACCCTGCCACAGTGCCAGTGACATGTGGCTCTGCGGCAGGACGGAGTGCAGGCTTTCTGGGTCCCCTTACCTGTCCGACCCCGGGCCCCGGGCCGCTGTGTCTATCTGGTGATATATTGCTCCTTGGAGAACGGTCTCCTCTCCTCTATTATACTGTGAGCTCCTTGAAGACAGGGACCATGCTTCTGTCTGTCCCTTGCTTCTCCTGTCTGTCCAGGAACCTGCATATATTAGGTGTTCAGCTAATGCTCAGGCAAGTATCGTATAAGTGTACGAATGGCTATACCTGAGAAGACACTTCAGTAACTAGTGAGGGTTTTATGTGTACAAATACACTCATACAAGGGGATTTCAAAAAGGGCCTACACTGTGTCAGACTTAGTCCTCAGGCAGGGAACTATAAGCCCCATTTTACAGTTGACAAAAACGTCAATCTCCACAGGCCTGGAGGCCTCCTGAGCTCAGGACTACAGCCCTCCAGAATATTGGGGGGGCTTCTGCTACGCACTGCCTGTGGAGAAATTCCCAGATTATTTAATGTCAGGTCAGACAAATGTACTAGAAATAGAAATTCCTGTCTGTCTGAGGCATATCTGCTTATAGGAATGAAAACTCGAACTGTATGGGATAGGCGACCCCTGAGACCTGAGAAACAAGGGCTTCAACTGATGGGGAATGAGTTATTCAACAACAACAACAACAACAACAACAGTAATAATAGCCAACCCCCATGCTCTGTACTTTAGGGCAGGTGTGGTTCTAGGGAGGGGCAGAGAGAATTTTCAGCCGGCTTCGTGCCCAGCGCCAAGCATGATGCAGGGCTCAATCCCACGATCCTGAGATCAGGACATGAGCCAAAATCAAGAGTCAGACACTTAACCCACTGAGCCACCCAGGTGACCGGAGCCGTTCTAAGCCTCATTCAATCTTCACAACCCCTCTCCGAGACAGGTGTCACGAGTCTCCCCATGTCACAGACAAGGGAACAGGCACAGAAGTGTGATGGGCAAACATCAAAGCATGAAGTTTGGAGGGGGGCACACCAGAGCCAACTGATTCTGTCACCCTCTCAGGTCCCACCTACCCTCCTGTACCACAATCCGTATCACGCGGCTCAGGGAAGCCAATGTGGCACTGTCCATCCTGGCTGTAGGCCAAGTGGGGAGAAGGAAACCCTCCTCGCGTGCTTCCACACAGGCCCCACTGATGGCTTCCTCACGCATCGCCCTGGCCACCCCTGTCTGGTCTGGTCTGCTGGCAGAGGCTTTGAGTAGGGCACCTTGCCCGCAATGCCCACCAGTGCAGAGCTCCTTTAGGAAGGAGGAGGCAAGCGTGCACACGTGGAGTCAATAGTGTGAGGCAACTCCAGGTCTGACATGACTCTGGCTGGCTTAAGCAAACATGGAAGATTCTATTATAGGGATCGGGAAGTAGGCTTATGCCTCATGGAAGTAGGAAGTATCAGACTTCAGGAAATCTATTAGCATTCCAGAGAGTCTCTGCTGTCTGTCTCCCGTCAGGGCTGTCCATCTTCAGATGGCCATCTCATTGGCTACCCCACTCAGCTCACGTGACAGGGGGAAGACAGACACCCCACTGGGGCCTATGTTGCTCCTCGCAGTTTCCTCCACAAAGACTGACTTGACCCTGGGGTGGGATGGGGGTCACACTCCCAAATCACCAAGGGAGAGCATCTGATTGGTCTGTTTTGACCACGTGACTATCCTCGGTGCGCCGGGCTCTAGTGGGTTGGGATGGGTGTATGCAAGGCTGGGAGGGGGGGCTACCCCCTTGACCTGTGGATAGAGGGGAGATAATTTCCAAAGAGCGACCTCAGGAGTTGGAAATTCACGCCCCCCCCCCCCAACACACAAGTGTCTTGCACTCCGCTCATGAAGACCAATCTTGTAGGGCTCAGTGTTGTGGAGATGGACCACCTTTCTCCTTTATTCGGGATGGCATCCTTGACTTCGGCTGACATTCACAAGGCTGCAAACCCTGGCTTATCCAGCTCTCTCCCCTGACCAGCAGCACTCCATACTCTGGCCCCATTCCTCGCTGTCTTGCTCATTCTGTCACTCTTTTGCACTCCTCTTGGGGTCTGCTGGCTTTCTTACCAAGGGCAAAGGAGGTCCTTGAAGGTGATGGCAAAAGAGGCCTGTGCATGTGTCCCCACGGGATCCCTGAAGTCAGCACCTTGGCCCGCACTTGCATTCCTAAGATTTGGAACGTTCATCAGAATAAAGGCTTTTCCTGTCTCCTCCCTGATTAGCGTTCAGTCTGTCTCCCTCTGGGGGGCTGTCTGCTCTCTCATGCAGTGTACATGACTCTCTCTTCCTCTCTTCCTCCTCCCTCATTTGAGGGGAGCTGATCTGAAATCAGGGTCCTGCCCCCCACCCACCCTTCCCCACCCCCATTCCTGTGCGCCCTTCCCTTCTCCTCAAACAGCAGCGGTGCTGGGCGGTGCGGGGCCCAAGGTGGACCAGGTGATATTAATCTAGTGATTATTGATTCAGGAGGGACTTGGAGTACATATTTACATAAAAGCCATGATGTGACTGGAACTTCTGCTGTGGAAATTAGGTATTTTAAGGCCTATGGCCTGGAAGAAAGATGGGGCCAAGGGACTGTGGGGAAAAATGAGGAGAGGGCCATTGCCATAGCATCTTAGGTGAGGGGCTGATGGAGGCAAGCACCAGCTAAGGTCTGAAAAGATGGTATTTGCCTATGTGTCGAGTATCACCCGTGAGATGTTGTTATCGGTCAGGATCTCCCCAGGAAACAGTGGCACACTCAGATCGGGACATGGGAAGGCAGTTTAATAAAGGAACTATTTATGAAGGTCTGGGAAGGGGTTGGGAGCCATATGGGACTGCTCATTGGGCTCTACCCTGCAGCTGGTTATCAGGAAGTAACCCCAGCCCCAGGCCAAGGGAGGAAGGGGGAGCCAGGCGATTGTTGAAACCAGGGGGCTTAACTCTGACCTTCTGGGGGGAAAGGGGTGCAGCCACTCACCCTGCTCTCTCCCTTCTCCCTCCTTCCTCCCCTCTCTCCCAGTGCCTCCATTGGCCAAACAGAGGGAAGGAGTCCCCTGTTGAAGTCCAGGCACTGAGTGGGGAGGAGGGGACAGAATAGGACAAATAGAAAGCATCTAGCACAAGTGTCGAAGGGCAAGAGGAAATTCCGTAGCAGCGCCCAGCCCCATGCAGCAGGAAAGACCCCGTTCAGCTCTCAGGAATAACACTGTGCCAGTGGCCATGTGAAAATCACTCCAGGGGGTATGTCTGGACCAAACCTCCCTCCCGGTGGGTGTCCTCTAAGAGGGATGGCCAGCTCTCCTGGGAGAGGAACAGAGAGTCCCACGTTTGCCCCTGAGGCTGAGGGGACCATGGAGGCGTTCTAGGGACCAATGCCCCGTGGGGTGCGGGATGGGCCAGGGTAAGGGAGAAGGGGGCTCTGCTGGTGCAGAGTCTGTAGAGTCACCGGTAGATTTCCTTCAAACCTCGAAGCAACACACCCATCTCACACGTGTGTGCCAAAACAGGCAGGAAGAAAATCATCCTGCTCTCATTTTCTAGACCTAGAGTAAGGCAACGTCAATAGGAAGGGAGAAAATAGGAGGGGTTAGGAGCAAAGGGTCTTAGAGCGGGAGGGACCCCCAGGGGTCTCTAGTCCCTGCAAAAGTTTGTCGGAATCCCCTTTGGCATCACTCACCCACCGGACCCAGGACCCCACCCCCACTGCAGGTGATTCTGATTTGCTCCCACCTCCAGCCAGAAATCCTTGACCTGGTGCAACCTTGTATTTCCCAGGTGATGACGTGACTCCAAGGAGGGGTCACAGGTGAGGGATGTGCTGTCAGCTAGGCTTGGTGACAGGGAAGGAGAAAGGTGGGAGCTAATTCAGAGGGTCTGAATCAGGCTCCAGAGGAACTGCTGTGCTCCCCCAGGTTAGACATTTTAGGGAACTAAACTAGCTTTTAAACGGTCTTTAAGTTTTTTATGGAATGGGTAATATTAAACATATTTAATAATCAAAAGCGAAAATAATATAAACAGGTGTATGTTGAGAAGCTTGATCATGATTTTGCTGCTTATAGGTATCCTGCTTTACAATTAGTTTGGGTTTATTTGTGTTAATGCTAATACAAGCAAATATAAACATATAGTCTCATTTCTACCTTCTTTTTTCTTTCTTTACACGCAAAGTTGCATACTATTACACTGTTCTGGTTTGTGGGTTTTGTTTTGTTTTGTTTTCTTCACTTAATATACCTGGAGATTTCTCCCTACCAAAATCTAGAGAAAAATCGCCATTCTTTTCTAGAGCTGCATAGTATTCCATCACAAATATATGCCATAGCTTATTTAAGTGGTGTCCAGTGGCTAGATAGTTGGTCGTGTCCCCATCTTCTGTTATTTCGAAGAATGCCCCAAGGGATCATCTTGTACATGAATCACTTTGCATATGTACAGGTGCCTCTTTAGTCTATTTCTGCCTCTCCATGATCTCTGGCGAAGGAACAGGTTTTACATTTCAATTTACAATCTGTCGCAGATGGGTACTTATATAAAATTCAATAAAAGTGAATTACTAGAGAAATGAATTGACAAAAAAAAACTAGGAAAGAAACAAGCCCCCAAATTTTATTAGATCCAATGGACATAAAAATTACTCTGTCACATTATCATAAAGTTTTTTCAGCACTCCCTCTCAAGTTTCTGCATTTATCTTAGCCCAAAGTCGTTACAGGTTGTGGATGGTCACTGATCCGTGGACCACACTTTGAGTAGCACAGGTTAAGACTCCCAGAAATCAGGTCGAAGAGGACACACTTCTGCTGTTTGGTCAGACTCCTGTCCATGGTGGTTGTACCGTTCTGCACCATGGTTTCCAAGAGCAACCTCTTTCCCACAGCCTCGCCAAGAGTGCCGTCTAACTTGGATTTTTGCTAAAATGATAGGTGAACAGTGCTTACCTCTGCTAAGTCTTAATTTGCTTTGCTCTCATTAATTTTTTTAAAGATTTTATCCATTCATTTTAGGGAGAAAGAAGGACAAAGAGGGCACAAGCAAGGGGAGAGGCAGAGGGAGAAACAGACTCCCTTCTGAGCAGGGAGCCCAGCATGGGGCTTGATCCCAGGACCCTGGGATCATGACCTGAGCTGAAGGCAAATGCTTAACCATTTGAGCCACCCAGGCACCCCTGTGTCACTCTTATTATGAGTGAAAATAGGGTCACTCATATTTTTAAGCCCTGTTTGTATTTATGTTCTTGGCCCATTTTTCTAAAGGATTATGATCTTTTCCCTCCTGATCCCCAGGAATTATTTATGTATTAGGAATATTAGCCCTTTGTCTGTGATGTATTGCAAATATTTTTTCCAGTTTGTCACTTGCCTTTTTTTCAAATTTTTTTTTTTAATTTGTCAGAGAGAGAGAGATTGAGCACAGGCAGACAGAGAGGCAGGCAGAGGCAGAGGGAGAAGCAGGCTCCCTGCCGAGCAAGGAGCCCGATGTGGGACTCGATCCCAGGATGCTGGGATCATGACCTGAGCCGAAGGCAGCCGCTTAATCAACTGAGCCACCCAAGCGTCCTGTCACTTGCCTTTTTGATTTTGCTTGGTGTTCGTTTTGGCGGGGAGAGGGGCCATGCAGAGGTTTGGGGTTTTATGTAGTTAAATTTGTCGATCTTTTATTTAACAGCTTCCGGATTTTGAGTCATGGTTCTCTATTCCAAGGTTATAAAGAATTCTGCCCACATTTTCTTCTAGTATTTTTATGATTTTATTCTTAAAGCCTAAATCTTGTATCCGGTTGGAATTTTTCCTAGTACAAGGTGTGGATTATGGATCCAAATTTATCTTTTTGCGAATGGCTACCCACTTGTCCCAGTGCCCCTTATTAAAACCCCTAGATACCACCTTTATCATGAAAACTAATTTTAAGCTGTTTGGGATCATAATAGAAAAAGCTCTGTAATTTGACAGTTTTATCCAGAATACCATTACAAGGGAAATTAGCTCTCAAGATATGATCTATTAACTTTGTGTTACAAGGGCGAGGTAAACTGTAAGTCACATAAGTAAAATATACATTTATTTACGCCGACAAACAGAGCCCCGGGGGTACTGCTCACAACCTTGGAGAAAGTGGGGAGAAGTGGGCGCTGCTGAGGGAGTGCATGGTGAGATTCAGTATATTTGCCTTGCAGATCTTCCCCTGCCTGCCTCCGGGAGCTAGGACTGCGGAGGGGCCCACCATGGTGTTCCTGGGACCCCTGGCTGTCACCCTGTTGCCACCCAGCCTCACACTGCTGGTGTTCCACCTGTCCAGCTCCCAGGATGTCGCCCCTGAGCCCAGCAGTGAGCCGCAGCTGTGCAGCCTGAGGGAACACCCCACTGTGGCCTTTGCAGGTGAGAACCACTTCCTGCTCGCTCCTATTTCTCGATGCCTGGTTCTGGAAGAACTGAGGACTTGGCAGGGTCTCCAGATCTCAGAAGTCCCAGATATTCCCTCCTGGGGATAGATGTAAGAAGGATGGGCAGCCATGGGCTGGAGGGCTCTGATTTGAATCTCCACTATTTATTTAAGCTTTCATCCATGTTCACCAGTGGGAGGAGGGTCCATTTCTCTGGGATCCCTGTTAGAAGCGAGGGTGTGAGTGCCCTGGTTGGAGTGGGCAAGGGTTCTTTGGCCATCTCAGTTCTAGCTCTTCTGGAAGCATGAGCTCTGTTTCGTAGCTCCCCTGGGAGGCAGAATGAAGATGACTCACTGCTTAGGAAGTGCTGGAGCTCTCTAGACGCTTTGTGCTGCTCAAAGACAGTTGCAGGGACGCCTGTCTTCGGGGCCCTGGGAACGCACAGGGGAGGGGGGCTTGATGACTAATAACTCCCTTTGTCTGTCAAGGGAGGGCATGAGATGTCCTATTAAAGTGTTTCGCAGACTGGGATTTGTGAATCGCTGGACATTTTCTGAGGGGTCTATAAATTCTCAGTAAAAGTTTCTAAAATGAATATACATGTATTCAATGATAATCTAAATCCCCAACAAAACACAAATACCAGAACATCCCAGATGTCCTCTCATGACCTGGTGGCCAGTGTGGGGCTCCCTGGTGGGGCCACGATCACATCGACCCTTCTAGAACCATCACCTGCACGGCAGCTCATGCTGGAATCTGCGGACATAGCTTGAAGGGGTCCCCAGGCTCATAAGTCTAATAAACAAACACCCGCCCTATTTCCACATCACAATGACCCTAGCAGGGAGGCAGGGCAAGGACGGTCAATCTCCTTTAACAACTTGGAACACTGAAAAAAATAAAATTAAATTAAGATGTTAAAAAAAAAACCAACCCAATTCAATCTTTTCCAACTTAAAAAAAAACAAACAAACACATGGGAGGGCTGAGGTATAGAGCTTTGGAGAGACTTGTCTGAGGCAGGCCTTAAGGGCGGGCATCCAAGGGCTCTTCCAGCCCCCCTGGGGGAGTGACCCGAGCTCCTTCAGGGTCCCTGGGTAGGAGGATGAGAAGCCATCCTCTGGGATCCCGCAGAGCTAGTCAAGGCCGGCAAGATGGAAACCGGAGCGGAAAAATAAATGCAAGAGTCTCAGGCTGGCATGGGATTTGGGGGGTGGGATGGGTTGGGGATGGCAAGATAGGGAGGCTGGGGTGGTTTAGAAGTGTGGGATTCCCAGCTGTGGGCTGGCTCCTGTCTCAGGGAGGAGAATCTGCAGCTGTCTTCTCAGTGCTGTCTTGTTTGAGCGGGGATCCAAGGCTTTGAAGGCTTAAGTGGATTAAAGTAAATTAGCAGTGTTCTTAAGCCTACAAAACACGAGTACACTCTCAGACTTCTGATGGCTCCGAGTTCTGGTGCCTGTCACTGAAGGGAAGGACCAAGTGGGAGACAGAAGGGGTGGGATTCTGAGGGCTTGTCCTCTTGTTAGACGCCCTGTGGCAGCTCCTGATGGGCCATTTCCTCTCAGGGGCCTTGCTGGGGGACATAGTTGGCCTAATTCTGGGGGCAGGGACAATGGAAGGAGAGCATGGGAATTCCTGCCCCCCCCCACCCCCACTAGGCTTGTCTATACTGTACTGGAGCCAACGGGGGAGGGAGTGGTAGAAGATGTGTTCCTCAAGTTCCTGGCTTCCTTGTCACCCTTTTTTTTTTTCCTTGACACCACTTTTAATCTGCAGGTGTATATCACTTGAATGAAACTAACTTTCCACCCACCCTCTTTCTGAATGGAGAAATGAGGCTCCAGCTGACATAGAATAACTAAGGAATCCCCTTCCCCCCCAGCAAGCAGAGATGGTCCATCATCTAGACTGACAGCCCAGGAGAGAAGCATCGTGTCTGCTTCTCCTCGCCCTCCCCCCGCACACCCCCAACCTTCCTGGCCTGCCCTCCACCCACCCAGTTCTGTACTCTGACTATTTTGTTTATCCATTCACCAAATTTTTTATTGAGCCCTACTTGACACCAGGGACAGAGCTGGGTGCTGTGGGACATCAGGGGAGTGAGAGTCCCCTTTGGGTACTCGAATACCTCTTGTTCCTTACAGGTCACTCCCTTTGGTTCCCTAGTGCTATTGGTCCTGGACCAGGACTGGATCTTTCATCTCCTTGCATCTTTTAGTACTGCTGAGCACACACGAGGGACTCAAATCATGTTGGGTGACTGACTGTGTTCTGGGTGATGCCACGTTCCAGAGAAGTTGCCACACGACCAAGCCCAGTGCCAACCCCCGGCTCCCAGGATCCCCTCAGATGTTACATTTTATTTCTGACTGATCAGTAGGCTTCCAGCCCTGTACCTGTGAGTTCCCTTCTCCCGTGACACTTGGCTGATCTGTGAGTAACCCCTAAATGCCCTAGAGGAGCTGCCAGTTGCAGAACCTGACAGGCATTTTTCCATTTCGTAAGGTTAAATTTTCTCCTACGGGTTTCTTTTAAGGGGGGCCCACCTGTGTTTGTCTTTGGCCTGCACATCCTTCCTTCTGCCAGAGCATGGAATTTCTAGGAGGCAGGGAGAAGCCAGTATGGAGTTAACACTGACAGTGGTTAATCCACAAAGTGGGTAATTGAATTGACTATAATTAAAATCACAGGCGCGTCATGGAGGATGTCATTTTTCTCTTAAAGTCGCCGTCCAAAGCCTTCACTGCACACAGAGCTCAGAACGTGCTTGGTGTTTTAAAGACGGCCTTCCCTCTGGTCCTGTTTGCCTGTTTAATAAGAGGAAGCTGGCTCCCTTCCCGAGACAGCTCCCCCAGGATCACTGTGCTGCACCCGCCTGCATCTCTCTCCCCTCACCCCTTTCCCCTTGTCCTTGTCAGGGGTCCCTCTGGAGCTGGGGGAGAGGGACAGAAACTGGAAGGGGCTGCCACACTCCACTCCTATCACTGCCCCTTCCTCCCGTTGCCAGTCATCCTCCCTCCTGCTCTGTATTGTCTTCCCTCCCCCCCCC
>RCUC01110514.1:0-23368 GCA_003697995.1 Taxidea taxus jeffersonii
GACCCAGCAGGAATAAGCCTCTCCACGATGGCACGTGCCCTCAGATCCTAAGCTACTTCCTCCCTTCTAACCAGGAAAAGCTACTCCTCTAATCTTCCAAGAACCATTTCTCTCAAGGACCTTGTCCACTTCACACGGTATGTTTGTTTCTGGTTCTTTTTGCAAGAGTGTCTCTTACATCTACATCAGCGTTTCCCAAATATGGCTGCCTATCAGGATCCCCTGGGATTCAGGTTGAAACATACAAATCCATGGACCAAGTCAGGACAAGCTCCCCCGGGGAGATCCTGCGAAGGCAAGTCCAGAGACTGGCACTCTGGAACCACGTGCTATTGACCTGTTAAAGATTTGCAACGGTATCACAGTTCTAACTACTGATGGGAAAAATCATCTCCTATACTTTCTCAAAGGCTGCAGAGCTATTCTCACACATTTACTTTCAATACAAACTTTAGAATAATCTGTCACATTCCAAAAAGAAAAAAAATATTGTGGAGATTTTTTCCTGGACTTACATAAAATTTACAAATCAATTTTGAGGTAATATCTTTGTAGTATTGAGCCATCCCATCCAAAAATCTCAGTATATTTTTTGTATGCTTTTCTTTCCTTATATATTTTGTCCATTCCTGGTATATTTATCCCAAGTTATTCTATCATTTTGTTGCAATTTCCCATTGTATATTTAACTTCCTATTGCTAATATAAGAAATCTATTGATTTTTACATATACATCCTCTGAGCAACTTAGTGAACTCTTATTAGTTCTAACACTTTTAGTTTGAACTCTTGTATATTCTAGGTATCTTTTATATAATTCATATTATAGATCTGTAGTATCTTTTCATTCCTCCTTCTCAAGTACATACTTTTTCTTTCCTAGTCTTCCTTTTTGTGCACAGGCCAGAAGCCCCAAAACAATGCAGATAACAGTAGTGGAGTGGGCTACGCTGTTTGATTCCTGACTTGAGTGTAAATGCCTCAAGTTCTTCTCCATCAAATATTTACATCTGACTTTTCTTCATGTAAAAGAAGTGGCCATTTCTTTCCTAGGTTTAATGACAGTTGTTTTTCTTATTTGGGGGTTTTTTTTTAAAGAGCCATAATGGATGTAAAATTTTTGCCTCTGGAGCTAGAATGTAGGTCATCATGTGGATTTCAGCATCCCTAGTATGGTTTCCTAATGACACATTCTTGTATCCCCAGAATGAACCCTCAGAAGTCACAGTGCATTCTTTTAGTCACTGCTGGAGAGGATTTGCTTTTTCTAGAATTTTGTAGCTCTATGGGCTATAGCTTTCTATTTTTACCCTATCTTTCTGTATCACTGTTAAGTCGGCCTCAAAAAAAAAAAAGTAGAACTTTCCATTTTTTCCTAAGCTCTCAAACAGTTTTTAAATATTTCAAAAGTGTTCCTTGAAGATTGAGGATTTACTTATAAATTTTTAGTGTCTTGGAGAATGGGTTGTCCTTAGGCAATGTTTTCTTTGATAATTCAAGTCAATCCTGGTTATTTATATTTCCCTAGAATATACTCCTTTTCATCAAAATATTTAAAATTCGTACTACTAATGTGTATGCTGAATTTGTTTTTTCTCTTCTCTTTCTATAGTTATATTTGTTTCCTCAAGACACCCAGTGCTACATATTTGCATGAATTCTCTCTCCTGTTTCCCCCAATTGGGTTTGCCAAAGGTCGACCTATTTATTTGCATTTTCAAATATATTCTTGCTTTTGTTCATTGACTCTATTTTGGGGAGGATGCTAAATCATTATTTCCTCAGTGTGGGGTGTATGTGTGTGTGTGTATGTTTATTTTTTTGCCTTGAAGTCTCCCTATATGGTATTAACTGCCATTACCTTGTTTGCATCTCCCTGATCCAGCTTCTCCCCCCTGTTTTAAAATTGCCCATCTATCTCATTTTAAATAGGAAAATTCAAGTTAGCCATTTAAAATTCAAAAAAAAATTAAAGTTCCTATATTCTCAACAATTCTCCTTTGGTTTGGATATGTATGCTGTAAACAGCACATGGATGAATTCTGTCTACACAACTTGAGAAGCTGACTCATTCAGCTTTATTCTACTATGTAAAAGAGTGTCCCTATGTTTGTCTGCCATCTTGTTTTCCGGGTTGTTTTTTGTTCATTTTAAATTAGTTTCATGCTGTTTATTTGTACATATCCCGTTCCCTTTTTCTTGGAAGTTCTATATTTAGTTTCTGATCTGCAAATTATATATACATTTTAAATCTACTTCAATCCATTATTTCTCTACCAATGTCAAGAATGAAAGTATCTAGAAGATTCTCCCACACCCAGATTTCAGCATGCTTTCAGTTCCTTTCTCTTCCTGCTTAGATTCTATGGACTTCTCTTGGGCATTCCATGAAGCTTATGCCTAAAAACTGCTAAGCCCCAAATTCCATGTTATGGCTAGCTAGGTGTTTCTTAGTATAGTACCTCAACACTAACTTAGAAGCCTTCTGTATATACCCACTTGAGGGAATTAGAAAGTATTTAGGAATATCAAACACATCTAGACAAGTTCAAGAACATCACCTGGAACCTCAGATGAGGCAAAGTGGCATGAGCATACACACTGCTATCCCCCCAGAATGTGCAGAGCCCCAGCAGCATGGGGCAGTGGGTGGCAGGCAGGGCTGATAGACCAAGAAGTTATCAGCTTGTGGGGAATCCTGCTTGGGGAGTCACCCACACACCCCTCTGCCTGGCTGTCCCCATCGAAGGCCACATGTACTGTTCCATTCTTCATGGCCTTTCTCCATTATGGGGTATTCAGAGTTTCCTCCCCACTTGGCCTTGATTATTCTAGAATTATTAAAACAGGGTATATGCACTTTTAGTTTTAAGAAGACTCCTTTGGGCGCCTGGGTGGCTCAGTCACTTAAGTATCTGACTCTTGATTTCAGCTCAGGTCATGATCTTAGGGGCATGGGATTCAGCCCCACATCTTGCTTGGTGAATTAAACCCTATTCCATTTGGCCTCCTGGTACCATTTCCTTCCAGATGGTTCTCTTCTGAAACTCTCTAAGCCCTAAGTCTTACCCTTAAAAATCTAGCCCCTCCTGGCTTCTGTGACACGACTCTCCTGGTTTCTCCTCATCTTCCTCACCTACCCTCTAGGTTTTAACATTTCTCAGGATCCTGTATGTGTCTGCTCTTCTTTTCCACAAAACCACAGGGCCTCCCCAGCCCCTCTCAGCAATTCCTAAGACTTCAACCACCATCTGTAGGTGGGCTGCAAACCCAGGCCCTACCTAGACCTCTCTCAAGCACAAACCATCCCCTGACAGTGAACTCAACCAGGTGTTCTGCAGGGGAAAATCCATGCAAGGTGAAGGATTCAGGAAGAAGGATCCTTGAAAGGGAAGGTGACTCCAAAGTCAAACTGCCAAGTGCAAAGACCTTATTTTATCTACAACCAGTTGGTACTAAAGCTGGACCCAAAGCTTTCCATAGAGCTTAGTGTCTGGAGAAATTAGTCCATGGGAGAATCTGTCTGGTCACAGCTCATTATGCTGAACTCCACCACACCGGGCCACTAACTCTCGCACCGGCCTGTGTTTTCCAGCTCAGCAAATACACTGCACTGTCACCCACTCCCTCTTCCGGGATTCCTTCCTTTCCTTCACCCTCCACCCACCCTGTGACCTGGGGGGCCCAGCCAAATCACCAGGAAGGATATGCTCATGCACACATTTCCTCCATCAAAATCTCTTGGGATACAAGTCCCTGTAATTTCTTTTTTTTTTTTTAAGAAATTCCATAACATTATTCTAAAGAGACAAAAATCATCCAGCACATCTAGCCTATCAATTACAGCCCTTCAGTCCTCTAAATCCACCTCACACTCTCCAGTCTGAAATCAGTCTTGGCCCAGGCCTGGTCATTTCTCCTCTGGGTTAGGTGACAGCACTCCGGCTCACTTCCTTGTCTTTGGACTTGCCCCCCTTCTAAACTCCTTGGTGCTATCAGAGAGATCCAGAATCCAAACTGTGGTTCAGGCTCCTCTCTTGTTGAACCCCTGACTCTCTTACTTCCTTTGGGGTCAACCACAATGCCTTCAGATGACATTTAAGAGCTGTCATGACCTGCTTCTTTGTAATCTTGTTTTTCCCAGCATCCTGCCCCCATTCTCCATGCCAGCCATTCACTATCCCCCAAAGACTCCATGTTTTCTCCCAGCTCCAGAGTTCAGAGCACACTGCTTCCTGTCTCCAATGACCTGCTTCTCTCTGACCTTCAGGATTCAGCTCAAGGTCACCTCCACCATCTTAGCCTCTCAAGGATACAGTAAGTGCCCCTCAAGGCAATGCTCAAAACCTCACTGTGAACTAGAGTGCACAGAATCTCCTCTCTTCTCTTTTCCTCTCTTGCAACAGACTGTGTGCTCCTTAAAGGCAGAAGCTCTATTTTCCTGTATTTTAACTGTATCCTCAGAGCCTAACCAATAAGTACCTATTGGATGAATTCGGCTTCCATCTTTCAGTAACCAAGGACATATATAACCACTGGTAAAATAAAAAATGTTATCACTATAACAGATAAAATTCAAATAATGACCCTGGCTCTTCTCCTTTCTTTACACTTGAAGGAAATCTGAAAACAGCAATTATTCTCTTTCACGTTCTGTAGAGTCTGGAATGACTATAGCTGCCAAAGGCACCAAGGCCCCCGAGAGTAGGGCCAGGCTTCAGGTATCACCTCTGACTCCCCTGTGCCAGAGTGGGGTCCTAATGAGCAGTCACTCAATGAACTTCAGACTCAACTCTAGAACTATAAATAGCAAGTCTTTCTCTAAGAAACTCATTCTTTCTTCTTTCCTCCCAATCTGTATTTTTATATACCATTACCCACCTTGATGACCGTACTCCCAGCCAAATTTTCTGGCGTCCTTTAATGCCTGCCCTAAAAGGGCAGCTTGATGCATCAATTTCTTAGGAACACAGCCCACATTTACACAAGTACCTCCAAGACCTGAGAAAGAAGATAATAGTTTTAAAGTTTCCTCTGTGTCCATGAGTGTGTACATGGTTCTACATACCTGTAGAGCAGGTGTTGTTAATCATGGGGAAATGACACACTCAGATGGCTGGGGGGCCAACAGCAGACCCCATAATAACATGCAAATAATTAAGTCAAACTCTTCATATGAGGGTCTGTGAAGGAGACTCAAAGATGAGCAAAAATACCGATGTACACTTGAATAGTTTTCTGGGGAGAGAATCCAAAATTTTCATTTGAGTCTGACCCATGAAGGGATCAGAATTATATTAGATTAATTAGATAGATACCAGAACAAGGACTGGGAACCCCAGCTTCTAGCCTTTATTCTCTGTAAGTCGGACTCCTCCTCTGAGCCAATATTAGGTCCACTGCAAGCTGCCTGGTAACATCTACTCTCAATCTCAAACAGCATAAAAAAGCCATGTGTGATGCCCCTGAGCAGGGCATGAGTCAGAAAACTCCCTCTCCGATCACAGTGTCTCTTCTGGTAATCCAGAGAAGTAGGATATTTCTAGGCAGGAGAGAAAGAGGGGAGAGGGCAGGAGAAGAGAGGGAGAAAACAAAGGTACACACAGGAATTTTTTTAGCATACAAATGTTAGAAGGAAAATTGAGAGAGATGAGCTTTACTGTATGAAATGCTAAGGTAAAATTTTTTAAGTAAATTTGAATTTTAAAACATGATTATCATATTTTGTCAGGGCTCCTACAGGAAACAGATGACATCCTCAAGCTGGGAAACTGAGGAGAGTTTATAGAGAAATGATTACAGGGGCGTGGGCAGGAAGAGCAAGGAGGCAGAATAGTGAGTGGGCCATCACCAACCCCACGTGATGGGCAAAGCACATGGAGAGAATGACACAGCCCACAGGGGGTTGGGCCTAACAGTGGAGGTGGCCCTCCACTGTTATTCCTGCAGGGACCAGCAGGGCAGGAGCTAGAGGAATGAAGAACCCCCCAACTCTACTTTCCTCCTCCCTTCTGTTCTCCTCCTGTGACCATTAACTGGTTGAGCCCAGCTAGAAGCCAGAGGGCAAGGCGGCAGATGCATCAGCTTTCTGGGGCATGGAAAAAGGTAGACATGAAGACATGAAGGATGGGTCGGATGCATAAAGAGAAAATATCCACGACAAAGTCTGTGTGTTCTATTAAAGTAAACGCTCTCCTCTATAACTGGAAGCTCACTGTGCACTTTGCTGACAGGACCTGGACGATGACACACATGCTGACTTGACTGAACATCACGAAACCATTAGAGTCAGCTATGAAACTGATGGCAGAAACACAAGACAAGGTCATGGCAGACTTAGGTGAACACCACATAGCATACACTGTGATTGCAATTAAGGGAAAACATCGGTGCATGTATGCAAGAATTATTATGGCACACGTGCTGGATACTGGAGTCATGGAATTTTTTCCTTTTGCAAAATCTTCCTTCATTACTTTTAAGTTATCTTTCCAAATCACCACCTGTGAACCATGCAATCTTAGGTCCGTTACTTAACCTCACCGAGACTTGCTTTCCTTACCTATGGAACAGGCTAGTTACTCCTCTTGAGATTAGTTGTAAGGATTAACAAGATTGAAGAAAGCCAAAGACTGCTGTAAAAAGCAGAAAACTAAAGAGTCACAACAAAGAAACACTTCTTACCCCATGACGTGCCCTGAGGCGTCGGGACCACAAAGTCTAGCACCATAACTTTCTTCCCCAAGATGGCGGCTTCCTATAAAAAAAACTACATATAAAGATCTTGTCATTTTCCTGACAACCCCCCAATTTTTCTCTCCCTGAGAGGAAAAGACTGTGGAAGAACACAGTCCTTTCTCTTTATTAATACAATTAAATCTTGGACCATAACATCAAAGTAGCTGAAGAAGTGCTTACAGCAATCACTAGGAAAATTATCTCTGGGTTTCATTATTTTCATACCTGAGCACATGCAAGGCCACCAGAACCTCCCCCAATGACAATGAGGTCATACTCATATGCTGAATCTTCCTGAAGGAGCTTCTGTAGTAAACCACTCTGATGGGCCTATGGATCAAAGGAGAGAGGAAAGCATGATCTATTTTAAATCTGTTCTTTTGTACCCTACGTTGAATCCATATGCATTGCTTTTCTAAAACTCTTAGAAACAGTCCCTAATTCATCTAAGTTGAAACCGTAAATTTATCTAGATAGTATTCAAATAGGGTCCCACTAGACAGAACGTATGCTAAGTACATACATTTTTGATCATTATCACCTCACGGCTACATGTGTGTCTAATGACCCGCAGGTCACGACTTTATGTAAGGCGAGGTCATTTTCCTTGGTCTAATCATCAAAGTATCATTAAATAAAATATTAAGTAAATATTAATATTAAGTATATTAAGTAAAATATCCAAGTACCATTTTTCAAGATCCTCTATCTTTCGTTGACCTGTGCCAGGCTTTATTTTGCAAACAATTCTTAAGCATCCTTAGCAGGACATGCACATCAAATTTTTACATGGTTTCTCATAAACTGACCTAAATTCTGCAGCATCCTGGTAAACTTCCTATAGAACACAGACTTTTGCTTTTTCTTTCAGCAATGGTCACAAGGCTAGCTCTTCACCATAGTCTCCTGCTCACTCAGTCCTCCCTTCTGATGGGAAGTAGCTGAGGCAAGCTGGGACTTGATGTAGCAATAGTTTTTGTTGTGTGAAGGTGGGTGTTCCAGCCCCTGAGGCTGGCTTTAGAAACACCACGTGGCACCAGCTCATCCTGGGAAGCACAGTGGAAGTGCTGTATCACTGTAAGACTTGGCACATGCCACATGGCCCCAGATGGACGCCTGCCCATGGAGGTTTCTGGCACATTCTAAGAAGGACTCCTTTGGTCTCCTTACTATTAGGTGCCCTTAGGAAAATACATCTTCTAAGCATATTCCATGCAGCATGAAATAGAATGGATAACTCTGCATTCTCCAGATCCATCCTCTGACATCTTTCTCAGGTTAGGAATGGCAAGACCAATAATTCCCAAGGTGTTTTGGGGCCTCTCATTATGCTACACACAACCACGTGAGCCGAGTGTAGCTTCTGGGACTAATGAAGCAGGCTGTTAATAGATAACAATGCTGATCATAGATTAACATAAATCCGCACAATCTAGTTTCCCAAGAAAATGCCATTTTAAGTCAAAGTCTCAAATATAAGTATTTAATCACTGATTACTACTATTTACATACATGCATAAAAAAATACAAGGGAACACAATTTTAATAAAAGGAAGTCATTATTGGGGCGCCTGGGTGGCTCAGTAGGTTAAAGCCTCTGCCTTCGGCTCGGGTCATGACCCCAGCATCCTAGGATCGAGCTCCGCATCGGGCTCTCTGCTCGGCAGGGAGCCTGCTTCCTCCTCTCTCTCTCTGCCTGCCTCTCTGCCTACTTGTGATCTCCATCTGTCAAATGAATAAATAAAATCTTCAAAAAAAAAAAAGGAAAAAAAGGAAGTCATTATAAAACAAGGACCTAACTTAAGAAGGAACATCAATTTTATCTATCAGGACTTTCAAGATGACCTGATAACCATCCTCGGTACTTTTCCACTTCACAACTTCCAAAAGACAAATGAACAGACTCCCATTTTTTTTAAAAAAATTATTTATTTATTTGAAAGAGAGAGAGAAAGAGAGCGCACAAGCAGGGGGAGCAGCAGGCAGGGGGAGAGGGAGAAGCAGGCTCTCCATGGAGCAGGGAGCCTGATGCAGGTCTCGATCTCAGAACCCTGGGATCACAACCAGAGCTGAAGGCAGATGCCCAGCCGACTGAGTCACCCAGATGCCCCAGGAATAGACTCCTTTTCAAAAGCCATTTTCTCCCCTTTTAGATAGATTTAAAAACCAACTTTGAACATATAATATCATTATTACCTGGAAAGTTCGATCACATCCACCCATGTGCACTTTATTCACAAAAATATTGGGCACGGTTCTCTGATTAGTGATCTCTGAAAGCACTTCTTGGACATTGGCCCCATCATCTGAAGAATAAAAACTTCAATATATAAGAACATTGAATGGGTTCCAAACTTTTGGGGGTTGAACAGAAGTGTTACAACACAGACGCTCCCATGCACACACCCATAAAATGTCAGTACTTATATATTTACACATTATATAACTTCATGAAATGATGACTCAAGAAGGGGAAACACCTGTTTTCAAAGGAAACCTTAAAGAATAAAGACAAATCTACAAGTTCATTTAAAATAAACCCTTCTAAATTAGATCTGGAACTATCATTCAGTGGCCTTGCTGGGACAAATAAATAAAATCCTCTTTAAAGAGCAAAGGATAAAACCTGATTCCACTGTCGTAACTCAGAAAATGCTTCCTACAATTACATGTGAAAAATCTTTATGATCCATGGTCCAAAATGTCTCCTCCACCCCTGAAAATAAAACAAGGCCACAACTACTTACTTACATACACCCTATGTGGTATACACTATAGAAAAGTCTCCAAGATTCAGGAACACATCACTTGCTCAGGAGACATGGCTAAAAGGAGTTGGTGAAGTCTAATGAAGGCAGAGCTCAAACTCTTTCCTGTTCACCACCCAGTTTTCCACCCTTGCAGATCCCAAGTGTGGGTAAAATGCTTGGTTAATATTAGATGCATGCATGCATGCATGCATGACAAGAATTAAAAATATAAAGCTGAAATATTAATGTGTTCCCCTCATCTGTAATACAATCAGGAAATACAGGCAGTTTCTTTTCATTTATTACAGCTTAATCTATTTTGCCAGAAAGTTAGCAGATGCATATGAAATGCCTGAAATACTTCAACCTTAGCACTTTATACATCTTCTTCCTGCTCCTGCCCCTCAAATATGAAAAGTATATAAATAAATAAATAATCTACACCAAATTATTTGCCAAATAGTGTTCCATTTTCTGCATGGTTGAATGTAGACAAAAACAGCTCATCTAACCCAAAGAGACAAGAGAAAATTGAATTGAACAAAGCAAATGGGAAGTAGTCAATCTTGTTGACATTTATTACAAACATTTATTAGAAAGCATACACTACCCATTCTACTTACCAACTTGATCAAGTTCCAAGATGTTACATTCAACTCCCAAAGAAGAAAACAGATCTTTAACCTGGAACACAAATTTACCTGAATTTTACTCTCCCAAAGATTTAACAGAATTTGAAATATGTGCATGAAGGTGTCCAAAGCAAATGTCCAGTTCTCTAAGTTGCAGCCAAAGTAGTATTTTAAAGTCCACTTTTCACCATTATTTAACAACTTTCAGTGCCCTCAGCCCTCAAGATAAAGCCCAGATGTTTCACTTCCAAGATGGAGACACTAGGAGCTTGGCAGATTGGCTCCCTGGTGAAACACCCATAACTGGTGAAAATTACTTAAAAACAACAACTACCATTTAAAGTCTCTTAGAATTGTCCAAAGGGTGCACAACAAATGAAACATTCAGTCAAGAAGATCTGATAGAGGGGCACCTGGGTGCTCAGTGGGTTAAGCCTCTGCTTTCACTCAGGTCATGATCTCAGGGTCCTGGGATCGAGTCCCATATCGGGCTCTCTGCTCAGCAGGGAGCCTGCTTCCTCCTCTCTCTCTCTCTCTCTCTCTCTCTCTCTGCCTACTTGTGATCTCTCTCTGTGTCAAATAAATATATAAAATATTTTAAAAAAAGAATATCTGGTAGATGTCAATAAGAACAGAGTCTGTTCCTGTTCCTCCTCCCCTGCCCTAGGTCAGTTTGATAGAAGCTCCACTTCCAGTGAGTATGGACAAGAAAAGGAGGTTCCTTACTCCTTAAAATCACTGTCACCAGAAGGGGCAGGCCACCAGCATTTCTTTGTCTCCCCACAGCTCTGAGTGGCAAAGGCTACATTCCTGGAGAACATGGCTAACAGCACAGGGGCTCCTTTCCTCCCTTCCTCCACACAGCCACCACTCATAGAGCAAAGGCTCTACCCCAGGCTGAGACTATTATAGAGCAAGGTTTCAGGCTGGAAGAGGTAGGCCAAAAAGACTAGAGGTTACAGTCCCCTCCCAAAACCCTGCTCATAAAGTAGGATTGTCACTCCGAGAGAATCAGGTCACCGTCCTACCCCAGCTCTGAAGCAAGGTCTCAGAGATTCTTGCCCAGGGGAAGAGGTAAGCCATTAGATCAGAGAGCTCCAAAGCTCTATCCAAAAGAAATGATCTTATTTGAAACAGGCAAATCTAGAGGTAATGGACATTTTGGTGGTAAGCAACAAAGAGAAGGCTGGTAGTTTCACTAGAGTAACAGGCTAAGCTGCAAGCCAGCCAATTTTCCAAAAGAAACTGGGACAGAGATCATTAAGAACAGTTCCTCTAGGGTCAGAATAAGCCACAAACATGCCTCAGAAACTGCCCCTGAAGGGAGCCCAGATTTAACTGGACAAGAGTGTGGAACAATTTACAGCCCAGGACATTGTCAAGAACAACAGAGCAACTAGCCTGCAATTAGGGGGGCCTAACATCTGGGTATGATCCCAACAAGACAGAAAACATAACGCAAACTAGGTGATGGGGACTAAGGAGGGCACTCGTTGGGATGAGCACCGAGTGCTGTACGGAACTGCTAAATCAATATACTTCATAACTGAAACTAAGAAACACTGTACGTTAACTGGAGTTAAGATGAAAACTTAATTTACAAAAAAGAAAAGAAAAACATTAAACAGTCAACTAGAGCCCTGCTAAAAATCTCTGTCATTCCAGGGTGACTGTGCACACATCTATGAGTGCACACTCTGAGAGGTGACATCAAAGGCTCCCATCTTTTGGTGGAAATAAACTTCCCTAAGATAATCCCGCCAACTTACTATAGAGAAATAAACAAGCAAACAAAACAAACCACAGAGAGGGAGGAGTCAGTACCTAGAGCTGCTTGCTACGCAATCCCACCTGAAATGTCCAGGTTCCAATCAAAAACACTACGAGGCATTGAAAGAAACTGGAAAGTGGATCCATAGACTGGAAGAAAAGCAAACAAGAGAAACAGCCTGATACACAAAGTAGCCATCACAAATATGTTCAAAGAATTAAATAAAATGATGCTTAAGGAGATGAAGAAAGGTAATAGAAATTATTTTTAAAAATCAAATGGAAAGTATAGAGTTGGAAAGCACAATAAAATGAAAAGTTCATTACAGTGCTTCAACAGCAGATTTAAACTGGCAGAATAAAGAATTAGCATACTTGAGGAGGGATCAATGCATATTGTGCAACCTCACACCACAGAGAAAGAAGATTGAGGAAAAATGGAAAGTCTTAGAGAAGCATGAGACACTACTAAGCACACCAACATACAAGGTGTATGAGAAAAAGGAAAGAGAATAAAGGGGAAAATTTTTTAAAGAAATATCCAAAATGTCCCAAATTTGATGAAAAGCAGTAATCTACATGTCTGAGAAGCTCAACAACCTCAAAGTAAGATAACTTAATCGAAGCTCTGGAAACTGGTCCAAGATCTACAACAATAAAGTGTATGCCCAATGAAGAAAATGCCACATTTAACATGGTGGAAAATCCTGTAGCATTCTTTTTTTTTTTTTTTTTTTTTTGACAGAGATCACAAGTAGGCAGAGAGGCAGGCAGAGAGAGAGGAAGGGAAGCAGGCTCCTTGCTGAGCAGAGAGCCCGATGTGGGGCTTGATCCCATGACTCTGGGATCATGACCCGAGCTGAAGGCAGAGGCTTAACCCACTGAGCCACCCAGGTGCCCCTCCTGTAGAATTCTTTTTTTTTTTTTTTTTAAAGATTTTATTTATTTGTTAGAGAGAGAGAGCGAGCACAGGCAGACAGAGTGGTAGGCAGAGGCAGAGGGAGAAGCAGGCTCCCTGCCGAGCAAGGAGCCTGATGTGGGACTCGATCCCAGGACGCTGGAATCATGACCTGAGCCGAAGGCAGCTGCTTAACCAACTGAGCCACCCAGGCGTCCCCCTCCTGTAGAATTCTTAACGGCCCTTACCTCACCTATTCCTTGATGCTCCAAGGTATAGTAAGAGCTTCATGGCAGTCTGGGCCTCAGTTGCCTTCCAGAAAATGCAGAGAGACCAAATTTGCAATGTTCTAAACTCAGAGCTGCCTAAGAGATTTGTCTCTATGATGCCTAACACAGACTACATAGATAGTCAAAAGTGGCTGGGTCCTAAGCTAAAGGAAGCCATGAGAAGCAGAGTGCATGGCTCATGAAAACTGAAAATGGACTTCTAATCTGTAGACACCTGGGGGGCAAGAAATTACAGGCAGAAGAATACAACAGAACAGCTAAGGTCCCAAGAAGAAGCAGGGGAGAGATTCTTAAGGAATTTACCACACTTTAAAACAGCCCTGTATACAGGAAAACTGAACCCATGTGTGAAAAGCACATACAAATCCAGGGATGACAAATGTCCAGAAAAGGCCTAGGAAGAACTTAAGCCTTCATGCTGCACTGATTAGAGAAGTTCTTTCCCAGCAGGAAGCCAATCTGCAAAGACTATGAGAGGCAGCTGTTGTATATGCTGAATTTTCAACAAAAGATCATATACATACAAAGAAACAGAAGAACATTTATACATATTATATTTTTCACAAGAAAAAATAAATCTCCAAAAATATCCTGAACAAATACAGCCTTCCAATTTACTAGACAAAGACCTCAAAACAACTATTTTAAATACACTCAAAGAGGAAAACACAAAGAGCTAACAGAAATCAGGAAAATGACGTAGGAAACAAAATAAGATTGTCAACCAAAAAGCAGGAATAACCACAAAGGAACTCTAAAACTGAAAAATACAATAACTAAATTGAAAAATTCTCTAGAGCAGTTGAATGGAAAACTCCACCAGCAGAAAAAGGAACCAGTGAATTTAAAGACAGGGAATTTGAAATTATTGAGTCTGAGGCACAAAAAGAAAAAAGAATGAAGAAAAATGAACACAGAATAGTGGCTTTGAGGAACATCATAAAGTAAAACAATATACACATTATGGGAGCTCAAGAAGAAAGGATCATTATTTAAAGAAATCATGACCAAAAACTCCCCAATTTGAGGAAAGATGTGGATAAACAAACCAGAAGCTCAAAGAACACCAAAAAGGAAAAGCCCAAAGAGACTCACACCGAGACACATTGTAACCAAACTGCTAAAAAACAAAGACAAGGAGATAATACTGAAAGCAGCAAGAATAAAGTAACTTATCAAGTACAAGGAATCCGCTTAAGATTATCCATGGATTTTTCAGTCAAAATCTTGCAGTCCAGAGGCAGAGAGGTGAAATATTTAAAGTGTTAAAAGGAAAAAACCATCAGGACACCAGGGTGGCCCAGTCGTTTAAGGGTCTGCCTTCAGCTCAAGTCATGATCCCAGAGTCCTGGGACTGGGCCCCAGGCCTGCTTCTCCCTCACCCTCTGCACACTCTCCCTGCTTGTGCGCTCGCTCCTCTCTCTCTCAAATATATAAAATCTTAAAAAAAAAAAAAAAAAAACTGGGGCACCTGTGTGACTCAGTGGGTTAAAGCCTCTGCCTTTGACTCAGGTTGTGTTCCCAGGGTCCTGGGATCAAGCCCCACATCGGGCTCTCTGCTCAGCGGGGAGCCTACTTCCTCTTCTCTCTCTCTCTCTCTCTGCCTGCTTCTCTGCCTACTTGTGATCTCTATCTGTCAAATAAATAAATAAAATTTGGAAAAAAAAAGAAAAAACTATCAACCACTATCAACCAAGAATTCTATATCTGGCAAAAACAAAAAACAAACAAAAAAAACAAAACAAATTAAAAAGAACAGTCCTTCAAATATGAGGGAGAAATTAAGACTTTCCCAGACAAACGAGAGTTGAGGGAGTATAAATACTAGACCTGCCTTACAAGAAATACTATCGGGAGTTCTTCAAGTTGAAATGAAAAACTGCTATACAGGCTTTGAATTCCTTTGAATTAGAAAATGCAAAGTTCCTCAGTAAGAGTAAATATATGGACAAACATACAAAGAAGTATTATTATAATTTTAGTTCATAATCTTATTTTCTTACTCTTTTATAAGATTTTAAAAAACAATAGCTTAAAAATAACTACCAATCTTTAAAAAAAAAAAAAACAACTACCAGTCTTTGATAATGGGTGCACAAAATATAAAGATGTAATCTGTGAAATTGATAATGTAAAAAGCAGAACTATAAAGGAGTAGAGTTTTTGTTTGTGATAGAAGTTAAATTGTTTTTTGAAACAATTTAATTTTGTTATTTTTAAATGTTTAAATTTGAAACAAATGTTCCAAAATTTTAAATTTATTTAATTATTTAAATTTAATTAAATATTAATTAGATGTTAATTAAACTATTTAAATTGTGTTGATTTTGTATCCTACAACTTTGCTGAATTTATGAAATTTTTGGGGGGTATAATCATTAGGGCTTTATATATATTATACATATAATTATTTAACTTTAATTAAATATTAATTAAATTATTTAAATTGTGTTGATTTTGTGTTCTACAACTTTGCTGAATTTATGACCATTTTTTGGTACAATAATTAGGGTTTTATACATATATTATATATCTATATGAATTTATGAACAGGTTTTTTGGTACAATTATTAGGGTTTTATACATATTATATTAAACTCTCCAATCAAAAGACACAGACTGGTAGAATGGATAAAAGGACAGGATCATGCTGTTTAGAAGAGACTCATTTTATTTTATTTTATTTTATTTTTTAAGATTTTATTTATTTATTTGACAGAGAGAGAGCGCGCGAGTGCACAAGCAGGGGGAGCAGCAGAGGGGGAGAGAGAGGCAGGCTCTCCACTGAGCAGGGAGCCCGATGTGGGCTCAATCCCGGGACCCTGGATCATGACCTGGGCTGAAGGCAGACGCTTAACAGACTGAGCCACCCAGGCGCCCAGAAGAGACTCATTTTAGAGCTAAGGATACACATTAATTGAAAGTGAAAGGAGAGAAAAAGATATTCCATGGATATAGTAAAGAAAAGAGAGAAAGGGTGGCTCTATGATAAATGACAAACTTTAAATCAAAATTGTTACAAGAGACTAAAGAGGCTAGTTAATAGCTAAAGTTTAATAGCTAGTTTAATAGCTAAAGAGGCATGATAAAGGAGTTAATATACGAAGATGATATAACAATTATAAAATATATCTACCAAACATCAAATCTTCAAATATACAATGCAAACACTAAACAAGCTGAAGATAGAAATGGACAAAATTACAATTATAAGAGACTTCAATATTTCACTTTCAAAACTGAATAGAACAACCAGACAAAAGATCAATAAGGAACCAGAGGACTGGAAGAACACTGCAGGCCAAATGGACTTCATAGACATATTACAAAACACTCTACCCAAGGTAAGCAAAATACAAATCTCAAATACACATGGAACACTCTCATGACAGACTATATACTAGGCCACAAAACAAGTCTTAATTTAAAAAATGAAACCATACAAAGTATCTTTTTCGATCACAGTAGAAAGAAACTAAAAACAGCAGAAAGAAAACTAGGAAATCCACAAATATGTGCAAATTAAACAACATACTCTTAAACAATTGGTCAATAAAGAAGTCACAAGGGAAATTAGAGAATATCTTGACAAAGGAAAATAAATCATACTAAACAAAACATACCAAAATTTGTGGAAGGCAGTGAAAGTAGCAATTAAAGGACAATATATAGCTATCAATGCTTATACTAAAAAAGAGAAAAGGTCTTAAATGAATAACCTAACTTCACGCCTTAAGGAACTAGAAAGAGCATATAACTAAACTCAATGCTAACAAAGGGGAGCAAATGATAAAAACATTAGAGCAGAGATAAAACAGGGTATAGAAAACAATAGAGAAAAAACACACTAAGAGTTACTTCTTTGAGAAGATCTACAAAATTGACATAACTTTAGCTATACCAGGAAAAAGAGAAGACTCAAAGAGCTAACATCAGAATTGAAAGAGGGGCCATTATTAATGTTTTTATAGAAAGAAAAAGGATTATGAGAATACTATGAACAACTGTACACTAACAAATTAGATCATCTGGATGAAATTTATAAATTCCTAGAAACACCACAATATACTAAGACTTGAATCATTAGGGCACCTGGGTGGCTCAGTGGGTTAAAGCCTCTGCCTTCAGCTCAGGTCATGATCCCAGGGTTCTGGGATCTAGTCCGGCATCAGGCTCTCTGCTCAGCAGGGGGCCGGTGTCCTCCTCTCTGCCTACCTGTGATCTCTGTCTGTCAAATAAATAAATAAAATCTTAAAAAAAAAAAAAAGACTTGAACCATGAGTAAATGAATAGTAAATGTGAATAGACCTGTAACTAGTAAGGAGACTCAACCTGCAATCAAAAGCCTCCCAACAAAGAAAGCCCAGAACTAGATGGCTTCACCAGTGAATTCTACCAAACATATAAAGAATAAACACCAATCCTCCTCAAACTCTTCCAAAAAAATGGAAAAGGGTACACTTCTAAACTCACCCTGTAAGGCTACCATTATCCTAATACCAAAGACAGACAGAGAAACTATATGAAAACTACAGACCAACCACAGACCCTGATGAATACTAACACAAAAATCCTCAACAAAATGCTAGCAATACAAATTCAATGGTATATTTAAAAGACTATACAATATGACCAAGTGGGATTTATTTCTAGAATGTAAGGATGGTTCAACATACAAACACAGATCGATGTAATATACGATATTAACAGAATGAAGGAAAAAAACCTACAGGATCATCTCAATGAATGGAGATAAAGCATTTAAGAAAATTCAACATTTTTTCATAATAAAAACACTCAAAAATCTAAGAATAAAAGAAAACTACTCAATATTGAAGACCATATATGAAAAGCCCACAGATATCATAACTGATGGTGAAAGACTGAAAGCATTTCCTATAAGACCAGGAACAAAACAAGGATGCCCACTTTCACCACTTCTATTCAACACAGTACTGAAAATCCTAGTCAGAGAAATAAGACAAGAAAAAGAAATAAAAGGCATCAAAATTGGAAAAGAAGTAAAACTTTCTCTGTTCACTGACTACATCTGATATGTATAAAACGCTAATGATTGTACCAAAAAAAAAAGTGTTCATAAATTCAGCAAAGTTGTAGAATACAAAATCAACACCAAAAAATCAGTTGCTTTTCTATGAATTAACAATGAACAACTAAAAGAAAATGAAGAAAAAATTCCATTTACAATAGCATAAAGAAGCATACTTAAGAATAAACATAGGAAGGAGGCAAAGACACTGAAAACTACATGTTACTGAAAGAATTAAAGACACCAATAAATGGAATGAAAGCCCGTGTTCATGGACTAGAAGATTTCATATTGGTAATACTACCCAAAGTGATCTACAGATTTATTATAATTTCTATCAAAACCCCAAAAACAACTTTTACAAATGCACACAGATATTAGCCATTAACAAATGGCCAATGAGGACATGAAAAGATACTCAACATCACTAGCCATCAGGGAAATGCAAATCAAAACCATAATGAGATACCACTTCATGCCCATTAGGATAACTACTATCAAAACAACAACAACAACAACAAAAAAAAAAAAAAACCAGAAAATAGCAGGTGTTGGTCAGGATCTAGAGAAATTGGAAACTTCGTGCACTGTTGTCGGAAAAAATGACATGGCATGACCACTATGGAAAACAGTATGATAGTTCCTCAAAAAATAAAAAATAGAACTACCTTATATGTGATCTAGCAATTCCCACCTCTGGATATATACTCAAAGGAATTCAAAGAAGGAACTCAAAGACATATTTGTACACCCATGTTCATAGCAGCAACATTCACAATGGCCAAAAGGTGGAAGGGACCCAAGTATCCATCAGTGAATGATGTGTGGTAAATACACACACACAGTGGAATATTATTTACGAAAGAAATTCTGATACAGGCAACAACATGGATGAACTCTGAAGACACTGAAAACTACATGTTGCTCAGTGAAATAAGCAAGTCACACATGATTCCACTTATATAAGGCAACGAGATTAGCCAAATTCATAAAGACAGAAAGCAGAATGTGGTTTCCAAGGTTTGATGGGAGGGGGAATGAGGAACTCAGTTGGGGAAGATGAAAGATGGCAGGAATGGCTTCACAACAATGGTTAAAATAGTCAAGTTTATGTTATATATATTTTACTACCCCCAAAAAAAGCTAAAAACAGATGTGTAAAATTTTAACACAGAAACATATGAATTCAGGGCGGGGGAAACACAGCTCAAAGTTAACGTGGGGAAGGGGTTTAAAATATCAGGGCATTTTCTCCACTGTAGTTTGAGCCATTATCTTGTATCTGACTTGAACAGTAGCCTCCTGACTAGTCTAGCAGCTTCCACACTTAGTCTAATTTTCACACCACTGACAGATTTCAAATCACAGACTTTTCACTCCTCTTCTCAAAAATCTGAGATGGCTCTGCCAACATCATTAAGTCCACACTTACCAGGGAGCATTTTAAGGTCTTATCAATATCACTTTGAAAGTAAACTTCCAGCCATTTTTCAATTTATGCTCTTGATTTCTATCATATTCCCTCCGTCCAGCCACACTGTTTTCATTTCATCATCTCCTAGTTTGGCTTATACTAATTCCTTAGCTAGCTGCTCTTTCTTACCTACAGATATCCAATGTATCCCTCAAGAAACAGCTTAAATAGTTACCCTGAAGATTTTCTGATCCCCCATAGACTCAATTGTCTTTGTCTCTCATTCCCGCAGCCCTTTGTTTTTTTACAGGTACCTCCTACAGGACAGGACAACTACTTGATTACTGCTCACTGGACTATGAGTTCTTGGAAAGAAAGACCACAGTTTATTCTTTCGTGTCCCAAACACTGGGCCCCCATAATGCTTGCTGGATGATATTAGTGGCCCAGTCAAGGAACAAGCCTCTCTGTTGTACTCTGTGCTGGTAAGGACAGATGTGGGATATGGTGTCCAGTCTGGGGTGATACATTTCAAAGATTCATAGTCAAACTATTACACAATCAAATGAGTGAAGTGTCATGCGTACAGATAAATGATATGAGTACATAAAGAAAGTGGGCTGCTTAGCCAGACAAGAAAAACACTCAGGGAAAATTCTAAAAGATCTGCCATCCAAATGGAAACAGATTCTTAATTCTATGCACTGAAGCAACATTCAACTCCAAAATTGAGTATATGTTTCAGGGAGACAAATTTTGCCTCAATTTTAAAAAAGATTCTTACAATCAGAGCTGTCTAATTATGTAATGGGACTGAAACTAGTGGCCACAGTATTGAAGTGTTGACAAGCACAGGGTAGAGAATCAACTGTCCTAAGATTTTCTGCATCAGCAAAGGTTTGCCTAAGACCATTTATTAATTCAACACACATTAAAAGCCTGACACTGTTCTAGACCTCAGTGATATAGCAATAGACAGGCACAGTTCTGATCTCCTGGCCCTTTTATAAGCTCCAAAGGACAACTTAAAAACAAAACTAAACAGGGGTGCCTGAGTGGCTCAGTGGGTTAAGCCTCTGCCTTCAGCTCAGGTCATGGTCTCAGGGTCCTGGGATCAAGCCCCACATTGGGCTCTCTGCTCAGTAGGGAGCCTGCTTCCCCCTCTCTCTGCCTGTCTCTCTGCCTACTTGTGATCTCTCTCTCTCTGTCACATAAATAAATAAAATCTTAAAACAAAACAAAACAAAAGAAGGCAGTGCTTAGAAACAGACCAATGTATATATAAGAACCAGATGAATGATGGGTGAGCATTCAAAGTAGCACAGAAAGGATGGATTCTCTAATAAATGAAGCAGGGATAACTGGTAAGTTATAAAGAAAAAAACAAACTAGATCCCTGCTCAGCATCAAGTACAGGTAGAATAAAGAAGGTGAGTGTGAAAAGCACACCCTAAAACTTCCAGGACCGAAAATAGGAGAGTATCTTTATGACATCAGAGTAGAAACAGGTTTCTTTTTTTGGTAAGATTTTATTTATTTATTTGACAGACAGAGATCACAAGTAGGCAGAGCAGCAGGCAGCGAGAGGAGAAGCAGGCTCCCTGCTGAGCAGAGAGCCCGATGTGGGGCTCGATCCCAGGAACCTGGGATCATGACCAGAGCCAAAGGCAGAGGTTTTAACCCACTGAGCCACCCAGGCACCCCGAAACAGGTTTCTTAAATGTGACATAGCACAAACCGTCAAAGGGAAAAAAAGTGACACATTCAACTACAACTACATTAAACTTGGCAAATTTCAGTTAGCTAAAAGATCCCATAATCAGAGTGAAAAGAAAAGTCATATTTGGCACATTTCCAACATATACATCCAAAGGATTAGTATCCAAAATATACAAAGAACACCTATAAAACAGTACAAAAATGAAAACATAATAGAGAAATAAGCAAAAGCTGTGAACATTTCATAGAAGAGGAAACCCAAATGACCCATAAACACAGAGAAAGATGTTTGGCTTCCTCAGGGAAATGCAAAATTAAACTACCATTTCATAACTGCCAGAATGGCAATAATTAAATTTATCAATTATGGGCAAGCAAGTAGAGCAAGGGGACCTGTTATACACTGCCAGTGGGAGAGCCAATTAGTATAATCACTTGGAAAAACATCTTGGTATCGCTTAGGTAAGGTAGAAATCATTTCAGCTTCAAGATATCTACTCTAAGATAAGTGTTACACACATGCACTAGAAGATATGTGCAAGAAAGGGCACGCAAGAGTAAAACACTAGACACAGCACAATCAATAAACCATGGTATGACTCATCCTAGGGATTATAGATATGAAAATTAACAAACCACAGCTACAGATACTAACACGCATGAATCTTGAAAACACAACTGTTGAGGAAAAATACCTATGAATGATAAAGTAGCAAAACAAGCCCTAAGGAACAAAATGTCATTTAAGGATATACATGTATTTGGCAAAACTGTAAAGAAAGACGAGGAATTTTGGATAGTGGTTAACCCTGGGGCAGGAGGGGGGGGGGGGAGGGAGGAGTACGTAACATGAATATTAATAAAGGGAAACCTCACTAAATATAGTTGAGAGATTTAGCAGGAATAGCTCTCCTGCTGTACCTGTCTCATCAGCTGCAAACACAACAAGGAAGAGAAGTACCCTGCCCAGATACTACTTTACTACCCCAGCAGAAAGCATAGCTTTCTTCTGCCCAGGGAACAGGCCAGCCAATGAGAGACTGTCACGACACAGCCAGTGAAAAGTGTTGCTTGGAACTCCCAGTTTACTCCAATGGACTTTTTGTTTATAAAGCCCTCCCAACACCACCTACCCCTCTTCATTCATAATGGAACATCCCTCCCCTCTGTTCAGTGGACTTGCCTATGGTTTCATGGTAGCTTGCTTGTCCTGGATTGTAATTCTCTGCTATTCCTGAATAAACCCATTTTTGCTGGTGAGATAACTAGCAACTTCGCTTTTTAAGGTTAGCAGTAATCAGGCAGAGATATCCAAGGTCTCCAAAATGTTAGTGTTTTATTATTTTTAAGATGAATATGCATAATATACATGTTTTCTGAAACAATATACACGGCAATGCAAACTTGAAAATAAATCTGAAAAACATAGCCTATAATCTGACAAACTTAACCTAATAGTTTACGGGTTTTGCATATTCCATTTCTTGTTATTTCAACTTTTTGATAATGTATAGTTCAAAATATTGAAAGTCCCTATCATACAGATAGGTCTGTCTTCCAAAGGTTTGTTTCTAAGTGGGTTATTTTTCCCACTAAGAACAAATGTGCCCACCAAAATAATGCTGTATTCCCAGCTAGTCCCACCAAAGTTAAAGTAGTGTGCAAGACAGATGAAATTACCCATCACCTGGTACCATGCTCTCACCCTTCATTATGTTCATTTTAAAAGATGTAGAAGCCAGGGCTATGTGGGGTTCTGTAACCTGGTCAAGGTCACATGGTTAGGAAGTGGGATCTGAATCCAGCTTTTGTCTACTCCCAAGTGGTGGCCTCTCCTCACACCACTCTTTCACCATGCAAAAACTCTTGGAAATCCCTTTTATCTTTCCAAATAAACTCTTAAGAAGCCAACGTCTGGCTAACAGCCAGAAAGGACAGGACCGGAGGTTAAACCCCCAGGCCGAGGCCCCAGAATAAGTATGCTGATCCTAGCAGGTGGGCAACGTGGCCTCCTCACCAAGGGTGCCAAAGGGGGAACGCCACGGGGCCCGCTCCTCATTCCATGTCACCATCACCCCCGCGCCCAGGTCCCGAGGCCCGAGGCCCG
>RCUC01110527.1:0-11716 GCA_003697995.1 Taxidea taxus jeffersonii
AAAAAGTCACATCCATTCATTTACATACTGTCTGTGGTTACTTAGGCATTAGAACAACCAAGCTGAATAGTGGTGACAGAGACTGTGTGCTCCAGTCTTTCAGAATTCTCAGACCCAATTCCAGTGGCGGAAGGGGGTTGTTCCCCATACACAATACCAACCTGACACTATCTACCCAGAGAGACCATCAGATTCCACAGGTTAAGGGTTCAATCCTATAAGACTTCTCCCCACCCCCGATTTCAGACACCAGTCACACACCCCAGGCTGTTTCTTGTGCTTCTAACCAACTGGCTACAGATTGGAGGTTCCAACAACTTCCTCCTTAGGTTCTATTCATTTGCTACAGTAGCTCACAGAACTCAGGGAAACACACACATTTACCAGTTTTTTAAAAGATATGACAAAGGATATGAATCCACATCTAGATGAAAAGATACATAGGCAACTTATGGGAAACAGGAACGGCAATGGCAATGTATGGGGAATGGATGCAGAGCTTCCATGATCTCTACGGGTGTGCCACTCTCCCTACATCTCCACATGTTCACCAACCAGTAAGCTCTCTGAACCCAGGCCTTTTGGGCTTTTATGGAGGCTTCATTACATAGTCATGATTGAAGTCACTGACCATTGACTGATTCAACCCCCAGTCCCTCTCCCTTCTTTAGAGATCTGGGGGTGGGACTGAAAGTTCCAAACCTCTCATCATAGAGTTGGTCCACCTAGCACCTGGCACTCACCCTTGGGTGGGGTCTAAAAGTTGTCTTCATTAATATAACAACAGACACCTTTATTGCCTTTTTTATAGGAAACTCCAAGGATTTAAGGAGCTATGAGCCAGAAACCATGAAGAAAACCTAATATATATGAGAAATATGTGTGTATATATATTGATTTGAATGACCAAATATATATTTCTTATAAATAATATTATTGCATCCACAAAGATATTTACTATCTGGTCCTTCACAGAAAAAGTAAAAGCCATGCCCCAGTTTACAATATGATTTATCCTAAGGAAGTCAGTCCCTTACTCCTAACCAACCACAGGCTATTCAAAATTTTACTAGGCCAGGGACAATTAAGATTAATCTCACTGACCCAAGTACAATGGATTCTCAACTTTTCTAACTGCCACTTCACTATATGACTTAACCAAGTTCTTAGTAACAAAACCTGTTCTCTAGAAATCTAAACATGAACAGGTCTAATTAATATTTGCTCTCCAACTCCGGGAAGATCCATTTGGACTCAACTCCATGGAAATTATGAAAGACCAATGGCATACTAACCTCTCCTTCTTGGCCCTGTGGCAAAATGCTACCCACCTTCCCAGTAATCACAACATCTAAACCAGTAGAGATGTCTGCAGACTTGGTTTGGGGGTATCCTTTAAATCTGATGGTCCCTCATGCTGTACTGTCTTTGCTGCTCACTGAAAATACGCAACTTTTATTAGCAAATCAGCTTACCTTATATGAAACTGTATTTTCTCCCTCACATTATTTCCAGTCACTTTAAAATTCTTCTACTTTCCTTCCATTACCTGAAACAAGAAATTCATGACTATGTAAATTCTGTTCACAAATTATTTATGCTCTGAATAGATTTATTAGAAACCCCTTTAGAAAATCTAGACTACGGTGCCTGGGTGGCTCAGCCAGTTAAGTGTCTGCCTTCAGCTCAGTTCATTATCCCAGGGTTCTGGGATGGAGCCCTGCATCAGGCTCCCTGCTCAGCAGTGAGTCTGCCTTTCCCTCTCCCTCTGCCCCTTCCCCACCCTCCCACCCCCTGCTCATGCTCTCTTACTTTCTCTCAAAAAATAAATAAAATATTCTTTTAAAAAAGAAAGAAAGAAAAGAAAAATCCAGACTGAATATTGTTTGTTGATGAGTCATACCTTAAGACCAATACAGCAAAATATCAGGTGAGAATATCACCCTGTTTACCTAAAGCAAAATCTGTCCAGATGGAAGAACTTAGTTGAATCATCAAAATATGTCAGTTAGCTAGAAATAAAAGGAAAATTTCCAGTAATAGTAGCTCTCCTTTGGACGGCAGCCCCTAATTTTGCAATACTTTGTAAATAAAAGTTCTTTACCCTTGATAGGGTCCCAGTTCAGAATGGTCAACAAATTAAAGAACTTTTGTGTGCTCTAATCCTTCCTAAGGAGATGACTATTATAAAGGTAAGAGCTCATACAAAAAAGATAACACAGAGGCTAAAGTAAATCCCTGCTGCTCGTTATGCCAGACAGCAGCCCTAAGATCCTACCCCTAATGAAACCTAAGAGATTAAAATCCAAGGGATGCTTTTATAGAATGCCGGTCATTAGATCTAGAGTCAGGAAAGAGTCCTAGGAGAAATCTAGATATAAACTTCACAAGGATATAGAACACCGTATACTAACTAAGCTGGAATCAAAATTAAAAACTTAAAAAAATTTTTAATTAAAAAAAATTACACAGGGATAATCTCTGACACTCTAAGAATAACTATGTAAAAGTACCAGAGAACCCCAAGTGGAAATTTGCAAGAACTTTACATGAAATTACCCACCCAGTGACAAATTGGCCACTAAACTCAGTGAATACTAATGGGACAACACTACTAAAATTTCTGAGGATGTCTCTAGTACATATCTCATCTGTCAGTAGCATGATCCCGGTAAAACTGTAAAAGTGGTACATGGACAGAAGCCCAATCCTCAGAGTCCCTTTCAAAACCTCCAAATTAATTTCATAGGTCTACTCACTACATTGGGTTTAGAATGTATCCTATATATTGTTTTCTTCTTCCTGGAATGGATTGAACACTACCCTTGATGGGATGTTTACAGCACTAATGGTAGCAGTATGTATATGTATGTGTGTGTGTGTGTGTATTTAATTTTTAGTTTTATATATTTATGCTTATATAAATATATTTATATATATAAAATGTTATATTATCAACCTACAGAATTCCAACCTATTGCTCTAAGGGCACCTATTTTACTGGGTGTAATGGGTAGACTCTAATATGGCTCCCCCAGGATCTCCATTTCCTGGGGCTCATACCTTTCTGTAATCCTCTCTCCTTGACTGTGATCAGAACCTGGGACTTGCTTCTAACCAATACAATATGACAAAAGTGATGAGACGACACTCCTGTGATTGTTATACAAGATTTGTCTTAATAGCAGACTTACTCTAAAGATCGCCTTACTGACGTCATGAACTAAGCAGCCATGTGGGGAAATCCACATGGCAAGGAACAGCAGGCAGTTGCTAGGAGCGGGGAACAGCCTCCAGCGGACAGCTAGCAAGAAGCTGGAGGTCTCAGGCTACAACTACAAGGAAACGAATTCTTCCAACAAACTGATGAGGTTAGAAGCAAATTCTCCCCTGGCAGAGCCTTCACATGAGAATGCAACCTGCCAACACCCTGACTTCAACATTGTGAAACCCTAAACTGAGGACCCCGTCAAGTTGTGCCCAGACTCTCGGCCCACAAAAATGTGAGATAATAAATTTATGTTGTTTTTAAATCAGTAGGTCTTGGGTAACCTGTCAAACAGCAGTAAAAAACTAATTCATTGGGCTGTTATTTAAGAGCTTTGAAAAGTTCTGCCATATACTCAGGAAGGTTACTGTCAATATCAGCCCCAATGATCAGGAAAGGTGAAAAGAACAATTAGAATTTCTAAACCTGAAATTAGCAAAATTTTCAAGATTCTTAAACTTTCATGCCCTATGGTATTTCCATTGATTTAAATGATAATGAGATTAATTCTTTATAGGGTTCATCAACTCTCCCCTATGAATTAGTGACTGGTCAACTCATGCATTAAGGATTATCACTTCTTTGGGACCCCTCACTTGTTCAGTAAGATTATCACCTTTTTAGACTCCACAATATTGTGAACAAACACAGTCAAATATTACAGGGAGCACAGGCAATACACCTAGTATAAAGACAGTAGGTATGAGTAGCCATTCCTTAACATCATCCTAAACAACACTAACATGACCTGAAACCTTGAACTTTTGTAACTGAACTTTCACAGAAATCGAAACTAGGGAAGAAATGCAATCTATTTGGAGGCTGAGTCACTTTCACCAATATCACAATTAGACACACTACTTCTCTTTTGCGTTAGAGGTACCTAATTTTCTTAATATTCCAAATTTTATTGCCTGGACCATTCTTGATGAGTACTGACAAAATGTTAGATCACTATTTCAGCCCTATTTTGGCCAAAGACCATTCATAGGTGTCTCCCAATGACTGCCATTGAATTTGCAGCATAAAAGCCTTCTGGCTGCTACCTGCAAATTGGACAGGTACATGTTACCTTGGTAAACTGATTCCTGCCTTCAGGATAATCCTTGATATCACTTAGAATCCATTTTGGTATGTCAGTTTACCCTCCAGGAACTGTTACCTTCTAGGAAATGTCAATAGATAATATATTTTGAAGAGAAAGTGAGTCTTAATTTGAGAACCCAAATTCTAACTCTCAAAGGGTATTTTGAATTCTTTTCTTCCCTTTTCTTTGCTTCATACCATACAAGCAAGCGATTCCCAAAACAGAGAGCATCCTGAATGTTATAGTTCAGAGAATACAGAAGAGTTAGACAATGCCAACACAGCCATAGAACTCCTTGTCTGGTAGGTTCATGAAATCTGAAGGTGGTGGATCAGAATAGGGCCACTTTGGATATAATACTAGCCTCTTGAGAGTAAACATGTACTATTTTAGGGGGGAAATGTTGCACTTAGATCCCTGCAGGCCTCTCTGGGATCTTTAATATTATTCCAAATAACTAGCAAATAAATAACCATAAATTTAGGTAGTATGGCTAATCATCTGGTTCTGTGGGCTCTTTAGATTTGGGATAAGTTCTGTTCTCTTGATGTAAATTGGGAACCATTGGCTTCTGGCTAGGAAGTGGACAGTGAACTCTGATCACAGTATTGGTCCATATTGCTGCGATGTTTAGAAGTGTGATCTCTAGGGTCTAAAATTCTGCTGTAACACTACTGTCAAATGATCCATCCATGTGTCTCACTTGTGTTGTTCATCACATGATAACCAAAAAGAAGAGGAAAACCTGACAGCCATGGAGGGTAAAACACCACCCCCCTAAATCCTGATTGGTCAAATGCCCAGATGTTGGTGGGTCTAGCTTTTAGCTCAGGCTTAATAATGACCACAAGGTGGGACACTGAGAAACAAAATCTTCTACAACCACACAGCTTACTGTCAACATCAATATGACTTTACTATTCTCCAATATTCACTAACATGGCTTTACTATTTCTAGAAACTTACCCAGGAAGATAAAAGTTACAAATTATCTGTTTTGTTCATTTTAGGAACTCTCCCCCCAAAAGACATTTAAACAAACATCAAATGACTCAACTCTTCAATAGATAGCATCAAAAGAAAGTTTATCTCCAAAATTCTTTGAATCCTCAGCTTCAAAATTCTTGCCTTACTACATTTTCCACTTTTACACTATTATATCATGATCCTTACTCAACCTTAATCAAACCTTGAAATTGAAAGACCTGCATTAAACTAGACTTGAAAACCTCATGAATATCATAACTTGCCACTCTGAGATGCCACTAAGACCATCTCAAAGTAATGTTCTCCCTTACTACAACAATATTAAACTCAGCTTTGTTTTGGTGTTATTTTTGAGAGGTCACAGTTTAACAATGGCCAACTAGGGGAACTGAGGAATAGGGAGGGTCTTGAATAAATATCCAGAAATGCAGTAAACTCTAGACGAACAAGCTACAAGGTAATGTGGACCCATAGATTGAGGATCCCTTTTATTTGTCCTATCAAAATCCTGTTCCAAGCATCTGGAATAGCACTGAGCCTACACAGAGCAGCTATTTCCAGCTATAGGGAATTTGGGAAAGGATTTCAGGGATAGCAGGGTAGACAGGTGATTAAAATGTCTGCCACTGGAGAGGGACAAGGACAATAGAAGTTAACTGGAGTATATAAATCTTATCCTTAAGTGCACATTTAAATGCTGGAAACTTAGAATCTTGTTTTGAAGCTGGTTTGGGGCAATTCAGGAAGGAAAGGGCCCAAGAGAACTCTTATCTGTATCTCATTCATGGGATAAGTTCTTCCATCTCTCCGTGCCCCCGTTTTTACCCTGTGCAAAGTACAAATGGTAATTACTTTAGTCTCTTTGTTATTTATCCCTGTGTTCCTTTGCTGTGCTCTACTGTATTTTATTTCTCCTTCTTCTTTTATCCCCCTCTTTTCAAATTTGCAATTTTTATTTCATCTTTTGTCACAGAAACATGTCTGCAACCACTCACTAGGACCAAAGAACGGAAAATTGGGGGAAAAATGTAATATTCAAATAAGAATTTGTTGAAAGAACTAACACGATTAAGTCATTTTTCCTCTGCCTATGTTTCAATATGTGTCACAGTAGGTAAAAAGATCACCGTTATCTGTAAACAGTACACATTTTCCAGCCAACTTTCAACTATCCAGAGGCTGATTATTCAGCTTTCTTACTTTGATCCTTGAGAGAAAAACTGGCATGATGTAGAAGAAAGAATGCTAGCCAAGCTTGATAAGCCTTGGCTTTTTCACTTATTAGCTTTGAGCCCTTGGGCAAGCTACTGAACCATTCTGAAGCTCAATTTCCTTGCTGGTCAAAAGGGACCATTCACTCCACTGTGTTGTGAAGATAATTTCTGTCTGCGTAGTCCCTGATGCATAAACGGTAGTGGCTATTATAATCCCAATGTAATAAATATTTACAGATTATTGTTGGCATCCTCATTGTAAAAAAAAATGGAGACTGGAAAATCATAAAACTGGACTAGCAGAACCACTGTGAAGTTTAAGAAAGTTCTTTGTAAACTATAAAACAAATTGTAGAAGTCAAACGAGGCTCTGCATTCTTTCCCTTCTACGTATTTTTAAAATTTTTATTGTTCATTTGTAGCTTCAAAGAAAATGAACTTCAAATCAGGCAGTAATTTTCCATAACTAATCATGAGTGGGAGTTGAAACTACTGCTTCAAATGAGATTTGAACTATCCATGAATCTGGCCCCTTTGTGTCATGCATCACCCCACCATTTTCAGTGAAAATGGACATTCCTTTCTTTCCACTTCCTTTTCCTTCCTGTAAGGTACTATGGAAACAGGAAGGCCTTGAGTTCAGATACTCCTGACTCTACGTTAAAACAAAGAAATTAATATCAACTGCATAGAAAAAATGAAACCACTTTATAAAGCTCACAGTAGCCAAAAGATTGACTTTTTTCCATCGTGAGGACTTACAACTTAAAACAACCTCAGTGTGCACATTTTTCTTTGATTTCTGATACCCCATGCCTCAAGTTTTAATCACATCTAACAAACCTACCTTCAAATTATGACTCTTCCACTAAATTATTCAACCTCAGTTTCCTCTTCTATAAAATTGAGATAATAATAGAACCAAGCTCATAGGATGAGGAGAACAGATGAGAAAGTGCATGCAAATGCTTAACCTGGTGTCTGGCACATAACAAATTTTCGTCAGCAGACCTATAGTAATAGTAATAGCAACAGCATTCGAGATACATTCTAATTTTCATCCTAACGAGCACTCATGTAGGTCAGTAGCAAAGCTATTGGGATAGTTAGCCACTTTTCCTTCTTAGGTTTCCTTGGCTCTATTTCTCTCTCTTGCTTCCCAGGGCAGGTCTGTTTCAGTCCAGCTGCTGGCTGGAACATCTGGCAGGTTGCCCACCCTGACGTTTTCTGCTTGTGGAGCCAACAGGGTGGGGAGGTGGAGGGTTTGATCATCTTGACCACTGAGACATTGGAATCTGTTGAGTTAAACATAGCTCTACTGTTACCATCCCCTCCCTTTTTCTCTCCCTCCCTGTGAATGAATCTGGAAAGAATGAACCTGAAGTCTATCTTGAACAGCCATAAAACCTTTATGGTATGTGGGCTGCTCCTCGAGAAGTAGGGCATTAGCCTCCCTGTTCGTTCCTGGAGTAAACATAATGCGTCAGCATATTCCCTAACATGGGGTCAATGTCTGAGGGAGCAGTGCTCTCCGTGCCTGGCACCTGCTGGTGTGGAGAGGTCAGCTGGCAGCAATACACCGCAATCAGCTTTGATAACTCCAACAAGTACAGAGCTCACTGCTCCAGTGCCTTTTAATTCACCAAGTAATAGTTATCCTGGGACAGAAACTTCTCCAAGACTCTGCACTTTTGCTCAACCCCCTAAACTTAGAGAATTCTGTAAAAGTCCTATGTTCTTCTATAAGAAAATAGAATGTAATATATACATGTATGTGACAGAATGTGTTATATGGTACCTATGTATTCAGCATTAAAGTTGCACTGATTTTCTAAGTTATCTCTACGAGAAAAATCCAAAGTAGAACTTGTCTCTTTCTTGGGCTTGCACACTAATTCTTGATTCAGGATTTAGAGTTGCCCTGCTATCTTGTTTGATGTCATCCATAAAAAGGCTGCCTCCCTAATGGCAACAGTCTGTCTGGAGACCCTCAGCCTCAGATTTATTACAGGTGCCATCTGTAAAGAATCTATGCACCATACCATAACTAGTGCCTGTTTACCTGAAACTTCTCAAGTTGTAGCACCAGATCTGTAACCCTTTCGGATTCTACGGAAGGGGCCAGGGAAAGCATAATTCATTTTACTGGAAGTCACCATTATTCTTCCTTCTCTCTGTCTTTATCCTGTGCCAGCCAAACGGTCATGTCCTATTTCCAGTAAGTAATTTTTCTCCAGTCAGGGCTCCAGAAGCCTCTCTGGCCACAGAGTCCTCTAAGACTCCTTATCTCTATGGCACATTCTAATACTTTCATTTGGGCTGTATTGTAGAATCAGTGAGTCCACATTCTGGGTAGAACTGTTCATTGCTTACAAGCATCAGGCCACCAATAGCTGGTGACAGTGAACAAGCATCCAGGGATAATGATGGATACACTTACCCTTGCTTCATGACGTAACCTTGGGAGGTCAGTTCAAGAGTGCTAGCTCCATTTTACTAATGATTATGGAATTAAGAGGTCACCTAGTTAGTCTAAAAACAGTGCTGTAATCTTTACTAGAATGGGGACAGAAGAGAGAATCTCAGAAAAATTTCAAAACCATAGGAGGAGGAAGTAAAACCACACCCTTGGTTGGCAAAGGTAACAAGTACACTGAACATTGTATAGCAACAAACAAATTGTTTTAAGATTTTATTTATTTGAGAGGCAGAGCATGGGGGAGGGATAGAGAAGCAGCTCTCTACTGAGCAGGTAGCCCAATGCAGGGCTCGATCCCAAGACCCCAGGATCATGACCTGAGCAGAAGGCAGATGATTAACTGACTAAGCCACTCAGGTCCCCTGAAAAAAGTTGTTTGGTTTTTTTTTAACTTCAATCCCCAATTACAATCCAAAATTAATCTGTGATAGATTTGGTTACAATTCCTTTCTGAAATGAGAGATAACTGGGCTGGGTACTAATTTAGTCATCAAATATTTTCCATGAATAAGCCAAACCTGAACCTAGGAGTGTATTTCCTCTAAGCACGAGTTCATTATAAACCTTAATCTAATCCATGGAGTCAGATTCTATAGTTTTATATTTTTATTGTGAACAACAACTCTAAAATGGAAAAAAAAGTTATATTTTTGTACTTTTTAATACATTCTACTTTATATAATCTTTTTCTAAATGCATAATTATATAAATTTAATAATATGTTGAAAAGTACAAAGAAGAACAAAAGTTATGTATAGTTCCACCATCTAAAGGCAACTGATAAGATTTTGCTGTCTTTTTTTACATGTAAACACACAACTTTTTTTTTAAATTTGGAGCACACTATTCATACCTTGGAAATGTGCCTTTTTTTTTTTTTTTTTTAGAGAGAGAGAGAGAGAGAGAGAGCGCGAGCACAGGCAGACCGAGTGGCAGGCAGAGGCAGAGGGAGAAGCAGGCTCCCTGCCGAGCAAGTTGCCTGATGTGGGACTCGATCCCAGGACGCTGGGATCATGACCTGAGCCGAAGGCAGCCGCTTAACCAACTGAGCCACCCAGGCGTCCCGGAAATGTGCTTTTTTCATCTGCTAAAAACACATGCTAAATATGCTAAAAACATTTTCCATTTAATGATATTCTTTAAAATGTGATTTTAAATACCCACATGATAGTTATATTAATATAGCACCTTCTTCCTTTGTGTTTCTCTGACATGTTATTTGTATTCCTCCAAAGGTTACAAGCAGCCATATGTCAAGATTTAAATAAATTATTAATCCACTATGTTCCAAACCTCCAAGTATAAAAGTTCCAACATTGGGGTGCCTGGGTGGCTCAGTGGGTTAAACCTCTGCTTTCGGCTCAGGTTGTGATCTCAGGGTCCTGGGATCGAGCCCCACATCAGGCTCTCTGCTCAGCAGGGAGCCTGCTTCCCACCCCTCCGCCCCTCTGCCTGCCTCTCTGCCTACTTGTGATCTCTCTCTCTGTCAAATAAATAAATAAATAATATTTTTTTTTAAAAGTTTCCAACATTGAAAATAAAATGGACTTTGGCACACTCCCACTACCAAATCCATCGGTTTATCCACATTTGTATACACATACTCTGCCTTCTTTGTACCACAAAGCATGAACTGACCTAAGACCAACCCTTTCGCTTGTGCCCTGGATCTCAACTCCTAAGTACTCATCGAAGACTTCACTCTTGTAATTGTTGCCTTTCTCCTGCATCATCAGTTTTCTTCCTCTTAACCATCACATTCAAACACATAATATTTCTCATCTTTATTTTTTTAAGTTACTTTTATTTACTTAAGTAACCTTGACACCCAACATGAGGCTCGAACTCATGACCCTGAGATCAAGAATCTCAGGCCCTTCCAAATGAGCCAGCCAGGTGCCCCTTACTCTCACCTTTAAAAACTCTCCCTTGACCTTCAGTCCCCCTCCAGCTTCCACCTCATTTCTCTGTAACCCTGTTCGCGGTTTCCAATTCTACTCCTTGCATTCTCTCTGAAACAACAGAATCAGGCTTCACTCCCACCACATCAAAATGCCTCTGTCAGGTCAACAGTGACCTCCACATTACCTAACCCAGTGATCCCTTCTCATTCTTTATCTTAGTCTCCCAGCAGCATTTTACATAGATGATCACTTTCTCCTTCTTGAAACAGTTTCTTCATTTGACTTGCAGGACACAACACTCGCCCTCCCTCACTGTCAGTTGCTACTCAGTCTCCTTTGCTGGTTCCTCTCAACTTCCTGATCTCTAAACACCGTAGGGGAACAGGAAGCAGGACGCTTCCTTTCTCCATCTACACTCACTCTGTAGATCAGTAATTTTCAACTCTTGTTTATGGTAGAATGGCTTGGAGAGCTTTCAAAAACCCCAGAGTTATGATCTAGTTGATCTAAGATGGGGCCCAGTCATCCTTACATGTTTTAAGCACTCATGGTGATTCTAATATATAGCCCAGGTTAAGAATTTATGGCCTGGGCCCTATGTGATCTCATTCAGTCCCACAGCTTTAAATACTATTAATCCAATGACAATTCCCAATTCAATCAATACAGTGATAATTATCCTGTATTCCAAATTCAAATACCTAACTAGCATTTTGACATCTCCACTTGGATGTTTACTAGGCATCTCAAACTTAATGTGCCTAAAACCAAACTCTT
>RCUC01110529.1:0-12737 GCA_003697995.1 Taxidea taxus jeffersonii
TTTTTTTTTTTTTTTTTTTTTTTTTTAAGATTTTACCTATTTATTTGAGAGAGAGAGAGAGCATGCACACGAGTGGGGGTGGGCAGAGGGAAGGGAGAAGCGGACTCCCCACTGAGCAGGGAGCCTGATGTGGGGCTCAATCCCAGGACCTTGGGATCATCATCTGAGGAAGACAGATGCTTAACCGACTGAGCCACCCAGGTGCCCCAGTCCACTTGAAGCTATGCTGGTGTTAAAAAATGTAGAGATACCAAGCCTCTTATGATTCTTTGCTTGTAAAGTATTACCTTTATTAATGTGACTCCTTGGCTGCCAGTAGCACCAGAATTTATTTCTAAAGGAACAGCCCCCACTCCCACTCCCAACAGAGGTAGATCAAAGAAAAACCTTTCTTATAGAAAAACCCCAGACTTGAGAAAATCTCCCCAATTTCAAGAAGAGCTTTTGTGGGAAAATGACTACACTTGCATCTCTAAGTATCTGCCAGACTATTAAGAAGAATAATAGTCAGGGGCACCTGGGTGGCTCAGGGGGTTGAGCTGCTGCCTTTGGCTCAGGTCATGATCTCAGGATCCTAGGATCGAGCCCCGCATCGGGCTCTCTGCTCAGCGGGGAGCCTGCTTCCCTCTCTCTCTGCCTGCATCTCTGCCTACTTGTGGTCTCTCTCTGTGTTAAATAAATAAATGAAATATTTAAAAAAAAAAAAAAAAAAAAAAAGAAGAAGAATAGTCAGAGGTATAGACCTTAGAAGCAAATATAAGACCATTTACTATTTTGCAAATTGTGTTCTGTGTTTATGCCGCCCAGGGTGACATTGTGACATTGGAGGCCTGCTTCTGTTTCAACCAGAACACTGGGGGTATTAACCTGCTCACATATTAGGATTTCATGCATTAATTCAGTTTGATACAGGAGTTCTGCTTTAAAAAAAAAAAAAGATTGAAAACCATCCCTTTTGGTCAAATGCCCAAGATTTTATAGAGAATGTGTCTGAAGGTCGAGGTAGTTCAATTAAATACTGACAGTCGTACAACTACTTAGAGTTGACAGAAATGAAAAACCGTGAAGCTGGACTTCCCATCCAGTGCATTTTTTACTACAAAATGTTGATTTGATTTTCCATTTTGAAAGACACAGAAGTGATCTGTGAAATGGCGATTAGCACTAGGCAGCCCCAGGCAGCCCTGGAATGCTCCATGGTTCAAATGCCCGAGACCAGATGGACGTCCAGAAGTGGATGACTCAAAGTTTATTAGTTTTGCCACCTGGGCAGTACAGCCGAACCAGCTGCCATAAGGCAGTTCCAATTTCAACAGAGCAGTAAATGAACATAAAACTGAGTGTAAATCCCAAGAATAAAGTAAAGGAGAATGCCTGCTGCTCTAAGGAGATTCATGCAGGCTGTGTGGGAGGCAAGCTGCTGGGCCAGGTAGAGGCCAATCACAGGTTGCTTCTGCAAGCCCTGAAAAACCATCCCTGGAGTTGTTCCAGGAACCGAACTCAGTTTGGGATCTGTTTGACTTGCTGGCTTGGGAGCCACGTCACATCTGATGATCTAGGATGGGAAAAATGAGCCTATGGTATATCATGATTATATTATGAGGCCAGAAGCTTTTTTTTTTTTTTTCCTGGAAACTATGGAAGGTTGTTATGAGGTTTGTCTTTCATAGTTTGGGGCCCTTGGTGTCATGGGTGTTTGTGGGAACATAAGCTCCTTGTGGTGGGTCACTGGGAATTAAGTTCATTCTCTTCCTGTTCTCCTCACATGGAATTGGATGGTTGTAGGTTTTCAAGTGATGTGTATGAAATACTGCAGGAGTCAGAGGTTGACCTTAAGGCTTTAGATGACCCCTTTGATAGGTCTAGGGCTTTTGAAAACTGAAATAATTATAATAATGAGGCTATGGGGTTTGGACTAAGTTGAGGGAGGGAGAGCACTTTTTGTGTAAATGAGGATGATTCGCTGAGGAATTTTCACAAGTCAAATAATTTGGATCTTGTGTGTCTGTTAAGGATGCTTTGGGCAGCTAGCAACAGAAAGCTTGTAAACAAAATAAAAGTTTATTATTGTTGCTTTTGTCATGAAATAAATTTAGAGGAATATGGCTCATGACTGGTTCAGCTGCTCAGTGATGACACAGGCTCTTTTTTTGTCATCTTGACAGAAAGTAAAGGACGTGGGTGAAGAGGGTAGAGGAACGTACCAGTTGCCAATGTATTTTGCTGTGGTCTTGACGCTAAAGGCTGGCCCAGGGTTTTATCCACTGGGTCGACCTCTGTCTTCAGGTGATCTTTTCAAGTGCTGAGTGCTGTTCATGCTTAGTCTCATGCAGTAATGTAATACTGCTCTTCCTTTCTTTGTACGGTGATGCCTATATATTTTCTGATCTGCTTGGAGTTGCTTCTCTCTCTCTCTTTTTTTGCAATGACGTGAAGTGAATTCAAAGGAGAAGTTTCGTAGTATAACCTTCTGCTTATGATTGTGGATAAACTACTTTTTTTTTTTTTTTTTTCTGGCAGGTGGCATGTTTGACCCAGGTAGCTGCTAATTATCTCATTGGCCAAAAGGAAGCAAAACGTTGGGGCACGGCTCACGGCAGTATCGTTCCTTACCAGGTAGGACTGATACACACAGCACAGGGTTGGGCTGCTCTGATCTGCAGTTTTGTATGATATGAGTTTGGGAGATTTTTTCCCTTTTTAAGAAAAAAAAATCCCTTCAGGATATTCTGTTATATATCTTTGTCTGACTGTAACAAGGTCCTGTTGTTCATTTTAAATTCTGTGTTTTGCACATTTCTTTGTCAGAAGATTAGTAACAGGACACTTAAATGGATCAAAGGAACTTGCTGAAAGTGAGTGACTTTTGGCCTCACATGATGGTTTATTATTTTTTTTCGCCCCAAAGAAGCACTGATTGTAGCCATTTTATAAAGCATGGTTTGTTCACCATGTCAGTTATAAACCAAATGTTACCTACCCTAGCTGACAATAATATTCTCACAGGGTTGGAGTAAAATGAAAATTTGCGTGTGACGGATCTTTATTTTCAGAGCAAAGCAGATGGTTCGGGAACTGCTGTTCTTTATTAAGTGTCTAAACTTGTCCTTAGAAATTCTTGATGTTGGCTAGTATGAATGAATATGTGAGGGAACTGTGATCCTTCACAAATAAAAATGAGAACAAAAACTCTAACTCTTCCTCCAAACCCCTAACCTTTGCTTGACTCAGTTGTAGTATGTCCCACTGTATTTGTTATGTCTTCTGTCAGATGTTGGAGGTTTGAGAGTAGAGGTGTCTTTTTCATCACTGTATCCTTTTCTCGCTTCCACCAGAAGCATACCAGGCACCGTATTAATATCCACTGAATGAAGGAGTGAATTTTACTGTGGCCATTCCGAGCGCGTGCTCTTGACGGAACACATTAAAGCCAGCATTTTGCATTTGCCAGCAAATCCATCAACACTGCTAATCATCCTTTTAGTCTTAAGAACATTATTTCCTTCAGCCAAACTAGTTTCTTTTCCATTTCTTTTAATACAGATTTGAGCAATTCAGTGACCCAATGTGAGTCTAGAATTTTTCTCTGTTTCTATTATGGTCTCTTTACAAGTAAGGCGTTACTGTGATTTCCCTGCAGAGCTGCCCTTTGACATAGCTATGGTTGTAGAACATTTTCCTTAGTGCCTGCCCTCTTTTCTTGAGCAGTGTTTTTATGACCAGCATTAGTGACATTTTGGTTCCCTACTTTGGAGCCCTGTACTCTTTTAGCCAGACCTACCACGTGTCACGAAAGTGGCAATTTTGTACCTTTTAGAAATCATCAAGTTTAACCTTCTCCTTTCTCAGATAGCAAATTTGATACCTGAATTGAGTAGATGGATCCCAACTCTGATTTGCCTCCTTGTTGAGTTATCTTTTAGATTTGCTACCTTTAACCGGAGAGTGCTATGATTCCAGTGCCTTCTTGTACTCCAACCCACACGGTCTCCATCAGACCTGCTCCTAGCTAACGGGTTGCATCAACTAACTGATCCTCATTGTTGATAATGGAAGTCCCTCTCACAGGCATTTTAGCAGAGGAAATGTTGGAACACATGGGAATTCATTGCTAATAACAGAAGTCCAGTCTTCAGTTTTTGGTGTGTAGAGAAAATGTTTTTGACTTGGAAAGCTTTATAGTATAATTCCACATCACATCACGTGGGATGTGTTCACTATGTTCTAGTATAAGGTTTATAGCTTATTTTTTGCTTATTATTTTTTTTTAAAGAATGTCTTTTAAAAGAGTTTGGTATAGACCTCTGCTGTCCCTCCTGAGTGTTTATACTGAGAGCTCTGGCATCTTGAGTATGCTCTCAATTATTTCACTGTAAGGTAAAAAGAAATTTAGAATCCTTGGCTTTTATTATGATAGACAAAAGATACGGGAAACTCTGAGTATGTATGTGTGTGTGTGCGTGTGTGTATTCTGTAAAGACAGAACTACTTTTCCTGCTTGAATTGTCCCAGTCACATAAAGTGGATATTGTGCTTATTTGATCTAGTTGATTGCAGCTTTGTATCTGCAAGAAATAAGAGAAGATCTACAAGGATCTTTCCTCAGGAACTCAGAATTAATTTGTTTCCTCTTGGTGGAGGACTGGTTTCAGCACTGTGATTAAGGAACAAATGCAAATTCAGCTTGAATGAAACTAGCATACTAAGATGGATCCTAGATATGCTTCTAGACCTTGGTCTGTTTTTAATTTTTAAAATAGATTTGGGAAATATTTTTATGGGTGAGTGCCAGGATAATTATAATTCAGTTTTCTATAATAATTATAGCTTTGCATCTAATTTGAGTTGTCTGAGTTTTGAGCTGAAAGTCTATAATGGAAGACCCCGATGGTCTCAGGAATTAGTTAGGTACCCTGCTCACTCTCCTTAATTCTTGTTGAACCCCATCTGAAATATCACAGACTTTGAAAGCATGAATATGAATTCCTGAAAAGTAGTGATACTTGATTTGTGTTTTATTTTACATACACATAATTTTTAACTTCTCAGGTTGATTATCCACTTGTGTTCTTACCTCCCTATTCTTTTTTTTTCAAGAGTTTATTTATTTATTTGACAGACAGAGGTCACAAGTAGGCAGAGAGGCAGGCAGAGAGAGAGAGGAGGGGAAGCAGGCTCCCCACCCAGCAGAGAGCCTGATGTGGGGCTTGATCCCCGGACCCTGGGATCATTACCCGAGCCGAAGGCAGAGGCTTTAACCCACTGAGCCATCCAGGTGCCCCCCTCCTTTTTTTAAAGATTTTATTTATTTATTTGACAGACAGAGATCACAAGTAGGTGGAGAGGCAGGCAGAGAGAAAGAGAGAGGAGGAAGCAGGCTCCCCACTGAGCAGAGAGCTCGATTCGGGGCTTGATCCCAGGACCCTGGGATCATGACCTGAGCCGAAGGCAGAGGCTTTAACCCACTGAGCCACCCAGGTGCCCCTCCTCCCTATCCTTTGCCAACTTTTTAAAAATGAGTAAGCTAAACGAAAGTAGACAGCATTGAGATAGTCATTTTGCTACTTGTTGAATATATTGATGGATGCTTTTCAGATTTTTAGATTGATTGATTGACTTTAGAGCAGGGGTGGTGTGAAGAGAGAGAGAGAGAGAGAGAACAAGGAGGGGGAGGGAGAGGGACAAACTGACTTTGTGTTGAGTGCGGAGCCCAACTTGGAGCTCAGTCTCACAACCCTGAGATCATGACCTGAGCTGAAATCAAGAGTAGGATACTTAACCAGCTGAACCACCCAGGTGCCTGCAAGAATTCAGATTTTTTAAAAAGAACTTGTAGATTTCAGTGCTTCTTTTGTTTCCATTACCATTAGGCCGTGCCCTTGAGAAACACATAGCCCAAGGGATTAATAATTATGTAATGTTCACGTGTCTCTCTCTCTCTCTCTCTATATATATATATATATGATCTTATTTATTTAAGAGAGAGAGAGAGTATGAGCAAGGAGAGAGGCTGAGGGAGAAGCAGACTCCCCACTGAGCAGGGAGCCCAATGTGGGGCTCAGTCCCAGGACCCTGAGACCATGACCTGAACCGAAAACAGAGGCTTAACCCACTGAGCCACCCAGGCACCCCAAAATGTTTCTTAGCTGTTCAAACAGTTATATTTATAGTGACAGGAGGGTTGTGGGGGATGGGATAGGAGAGTGCAGAGAAAGCAGTTGGCCAGTCTTCAAAAAGAATATGTTTTATTGTGTAAGATAGTAATCAGTGGGGCTGATGCCCTTTATGTATAGGATTAACATCATAATCCCCCTAATTTCATAACCTTTTGTTTATCCAAAACTCTCTCTGAGATTTCTTCAGCATCCCAGGACCCTGTATTTGCATGTTCTCCTCTGCTTTGTGGGCTCATGATCCTCCTGAAACCTCAGCCTCTCTCCAGTCTCAATGAAGATCCATTCACAAATAGACTCATGAAGAGAGGAAACTATACTGTATCTTTTCAAGGAAAATGGGGGAGATCTTTATAGAAAAAACTTGTACAATCTCAGATAGGAGGCTTCACCTCTCTTAACCATATACTTGGGCTGCTACTCGGGAGTTTCATTATCCTGAAGAGCATATGAATCTCCCCGTTGTTTCTGTTTCTCCTTCTTTCCTTTTTTCTTTTCTGCTTCTCTTTGAGATCAATGAATTTCTCTACTCTTAAACAGAATTATTGTGCTTGCTAGTGCAAGCACAGATCTTTGGGTGGCCACCTTTATGCTAACTGCTTAACAACATATTGCTTCTGTGCCCTAAGGAGAGTGCTGGTGTGTGGATCTAATGGAAGCCTACTCAGCTCTGTTTCTGCTAAGACCATCTCTCTCCCAGTCTGTACTGTTTGCAGCAGGCCTTGGAGGACCTCACTGGGTTCTGTGTGCTCCTCGTCAAACCACAGCTTCTTTAGCAGCAGCATCACCCTCGTGATTGGTATAACCTGCTAAAAAGACAGTCTGGATGAGACAACCACAACTACCTCCTACCCTTAAAAGAACACCAATCCCATCATCCTTCAGACATTTGCCTCAGTCACCAGCAGGACTCCAAGCCTTCCAGGTCATCTTATGACCACCTGGACAGTCATTCGCATATGCCTCTGTGCATCTCTTCCTTTGACCCAGTCATTTCTTCTGCCAACAATATTGGTGCCTTTACAATCCTCTTAGATCACCCCAGTGACATCCTTAATGATTTTTCTTGTTTTCATTTGGCCACCACTCAGGTATTTCTAAGACGTTCACATGCATCCGAGTCTCTAAATAGACATCTTGGGAAGATGCTTTGCCTGATTCCAGGTGATATGGATGCTGCACTATGAGTAATAAGGTTCCCGATGAGACCTTATTATTATTGGTGATGATGCCGTCTCCTTTGTATTCAGCTGGCAAAATCCCACTGCCGATTAAACTTCATTTGTAGTGTATGGCTGGAGGAAAACATGGCTGCCAGGTTGACAGCCTCACTCTGGCTCGTGGCCATCTTTCTCCAGTGGGCCGTCAGCCTTACCCACAGTCCTGGCACACTACCTACACATTTATTTTGTCTGGGATGACTATTTCACTTCTTCTCTCTCCTCAGATCTTTCCCACCCCCCTCCTCTTCCTTAGCCGAAGATGTTTTCTTATTTCACTGAAAATAGGTACAATCGGAAGAGAACTATCTCATCTTTCCTCTGCCATACCCCCTAAGCCCCTTCTTGTGTGTTCTCTTCATTCCTTCCTATCACAATGGATGACTTGTCCCCTTCCACATTTTCTCTATTTAAAGGCATTGCTCCTGCACTTTATCTCTTCTAATACCCGCATTGCTATCAGTGGATAATGATATGACCTTGTCCTTGACCTTAAAAAAACTCAGCAACTGTCCTTAGACCCCCAGAGCACCTTTTTCCATTGACCATCCCATGTCTCCATGCTCTTCTATTGCACAATTCCTCAAAAGTGGCTTGGCTGGTACCTGCTGGGAAGAATCATTAGTCTCCAGTTTACATGGACCTCATAGGCCAAGAGATGTTGGAGTCCTCAGTCCTCAGCAGTCTGAGTGCTGCGGAGTAGCTAGAGGAGGTTGACTTTCTGAGCAGTTCATTAACATGACTATATATACTTTTTCTTGAGTCTTTCAAATGTAATGCCTTCAAAAAGAATTTACCCTTTAATGGCCTGATAATTCACATGGCAATTTCTTTTAAACCTTTTTTCCCCTCCTGCTATGGAGTACCTTCTAATTCAAGAAATTGAAGAATACAATCATTCTGATGATTAAATAAAATCGTGTCTCCCTTTCCTCAGTTTGAGCTCATTCAACCAAGGAATAGAGCAAGAAGTTGTGCTATGTTATTTCTGGTATGGACATTATACTGTATATTTAATTTGGCACAAGCAGAGACTCAGACAGGCAGTAAATTCCAAGTTTGAAGAGATGCAGCACTTTGCTATCATTCCTTAGAAACGTTAAAATGCTGTTAAATCATAACAGATTAGGTAACCTTAGGAATTTTTTTTTAACCTATGTTAAGGATATTTTATTTTATTTTTCTTTAAGCTTTTTTATTTAAACATATAATGTAACCCTACCACCCTCTCCCAACCCCTCTGCCCCCCCACCCCCCTCAGTTTGTTTTATGACATTAAGAGTCTCTTTTGGTTTGTCTCCCTCCCGATCCCATCTTGTTTCATTTTTTCTTTTCCTACCACCTTAACCCCCACCCACGTTGCATCTCCACTTCCTCATATCAGGGAGATCATGTGATAGTTGTCTTTCTCCAGTTGACTTATTTTGCTAAGCATAATATGCTCTAGTTCCATCCATGTCGTCGCAAATGGTAAGATTTCATTTCTTTTGATGGCTGCATAGTATTCCATTGTATATATATACCACTTCTTCTTTATCCATTCATCTGTTGATGGACATCTAGTTTCTTTCCATAGTTTGGCTATTGTGGACATTGCTGCTATAAAAATTCGGGTACACGTGCCCCTTTGGATCACTACGTTTGTATCTTTAGGGTAAACACCCAGTAGTGCAATCGCTGGGTCATAAGGTAGCTCTAGTTTCAATTTTTTGAGGAACCTCCATGCTGTTTTCCAGAGTGGTTGCACCAGCTTGCATTCCCACCAACAGTGTAGGAGGGTTCCCCTTTCTCCACATCCTCGCCAGCATCTGTCATTTCCTGACTTGTTCATTTTAGCCATTCTGACTGGTGTGAGGTGGTATCTCACTATGGTTTTGATTTGTATTTCCCTGATGCCCAGTGATGTGGAGCACTTTTTCATGTGTCTGTTGGCCATGTGGATATCTTCTTTGCAGAAATGTCTGTTCATGTCCTCTGCCCATTTCTTGATTGGATTCTTTGTTCTTTGGGTGTTGAGTTTGATAAGTTCTTTGTAGATTTTGGACACTAGCCCTCTATCTGAGATGTTATTTGCAGATATCTTCTCCCGTTCTGTCAGTTGTCTTTTGGTTTTGTTGACTGTTTCCTTTGCTGTGCAAAAGCTTTTGATCTTGATGAAGTCCCAATAGTTCATTTTTGCCCTTGCTTCCCTTGCCTTTGGCATTGTTCCTAGGAAGAAGTTGCGGTGGCTGAGGTTGAAGAGGTTGCTGCCTGTGTTCTCCTCAAGGATTCTGATGGATTCCTTTCTCACGTTGAGGTCCTTCATCCATTTTGAGTCTATTTTCGTGTGTGGTGTAAGGAAATGGTCCAACTTCATTTTTCTGCATGCGGCTGTCCAATTTTCCCAACACCATTTGTTGAAGAGGCTGTCTTTTTTCCATTGGATATTCTTTCCTGCTTTGTCGAAGATTAGTTGACCAAAGAGTTGAGGGTCTACTTCTGGGCTCTCTATTCTGTTCCATTGATCTATGTGTCTGTTTTTGTGCCAGTACCATACTGTCTTGATGATGACAGCTTTGTAGTAGAGCTTCAAGTCTGGAATTGTGATGCCACCAACTTTGGCTTTCTTTTTCAATATACCTTTGGCTATTCGAGGTCTTTTCTGGTTCCATATAAATTTTTGGGTTATTTGTTCCATTTCTTTGAAAAAATTGGATGGGATTTTGATAGGCATTGCAATAAATGTGTAGATAGCTTTAGGTAACAGACATTTTCACAATATTTATTCTTCCAATCCATGAGCATGGAACATTTTTCCATTTCTTTGTGTATTCCTCAATCTCTTTCATGAGTACTTTATAGTTTTCTGAGTATAGATTCTTTGCCTCTTTGGTGAGGTTTATTCCTAGGTATCTTATGGTTTTGGGTGTAATTGTAAATGGGATTGACTCCTTAATTTCTCTTTCTTCTGTCTTGTTGTTGGTGTAAAGAAACGCAACTGATTTCTGTGCATTGATTTTATATCCTGACACTTTACTGAATTCCTGTACAAGCTCTAGCAGTTTTGGAGTGGAGCCTTTTGGGTTTTCCACATATAGTATCATATCATCTGCAAAGAGCGATAGTTTGACTTCTTCTTTGCCGATTTGGATGCCTTTAATTTCTTTTTGTTGTCTGATTGCTGAGGCTAGGACTTCTAGTACTATGTTGAATAGCAGTGGTGATAGCGGACATCCCTGCCGTGTTCCTGACCTTAACGGAAAAGCTCTCAGTTTTTCTCCATTGAGAATGATACTTGCAGTGGGTTTTTCATAGATGGCTTTGATAATGTTGAGGTATGTGCCTTCTATCCCTACACTTTGAAGAGTTTTGATTAGGAAGGGATGTTGCACTTTGTCAAATGCTTTTTCAGCATCTATTGAGAGTATCATATGGTTCTTGTTCTTTCTTTTGTTAATGTACTGTATCACATTGATTGATTTGCGGATGTTGAACCAACCCTGCTGCCCTGGAATAAATCCCACTTGGTCGTGGTGAATAATCCTTTTAATGTACTGTTGGATCCTATTGGCTAGTATTTTGGTGAGAATTTTCGCATCTATGTTCATCAAGGATATTGGTCTGTAATTCTCTTTTTTGATGGGATCCTTGTCTGGTTTGGGGATCAAGGTGATGCTGGCCTCATAAAATGAGTTTGGAAGTTTTCCTTCCATTTCCATTTTTTGGAACAGTTTCAGGAGAATAGGAATTAATTCTTCTTTAAATGTTTGGTAGAATTCCCCTGGGAAGCCATCTGGCCCTGGGCTTTTGTTTGTTTAGAGGTTTATGATGACTGTTTCAATCTCCTTACTGGTTATGGGCCTATTCAGGTTTTCTATTTCTTCCTGGTTCAGTTTTGGCAGTTTATATGTCTCTAGGAAAGCATCCATTTCTTCCAGATTGTCGAATTTGTTGGCATAGAGTTGCTCATAATATGTTCTTATGATTGTTTGTATTTCTTTGGTGTTGGTTGTGATCTCTCCTCTTTCATTCATGATTTTATTTATTTGGGTCCTTTCTCTTTTCTTTTGGATAAGTCTGTACAGGGGTTTATCAATCTTATTAATTCTTTCAAAGAGCCAGCTCCTAGTTTCATTGATTTGTTCTATTGTTTTTTTGGTTTCTATTTCACTGATTTCTGCTTTGATCTTTATTATTTCTCTTCTCCTGCTGGGTTTAGGCTTTCTTTGTTGTTCTTTCTCGAGCTCCTTTAGGTGTAGGGTTAGGTTGTGTATTTGAGACCTTTCCTGTTTCTAGAGATAGGCTTGTATCGCTATATATTTTCCTCTCAGGACTGCCTTTGCTGTGTCCCACAGATTTTGGACCGTTGTGTTTTCATTATCATTTGTTTCCATGGTTTTTTTCAATTCTTCTTTAATTTCTTGGTTGACCCATTCATTCTTTAGAAGGATGCAGTTGAGTCTCCATGTATTTGTGCTTTTTCCAAATTTCCTCTTGTGACTGAGTTCTAGCTTCAGAGCATTGTGGTCTGAAAATATGCAGGGAATGATCCCATTGTGGTCTGAAAATATGCAGGGAATGATCCCAATCTTTTGATACCAGTTGAGACCTGATTTGTGACCCAGGATGTGATCTATTCTGGAGAATGTTCCATGGGCACTAGAGAAGAATGTGTATTCTGTTGCTTTGGGATGGAATGTTCTGAATATATCTGTGATGTCCATCTGGTCCAGTGTGTCATTTAAGACCTTTATTTCCTTGTTGATCTTTTGCTTGGATGATCTGTCCATTTCAGTGAGGGGTGTGTTAAAGTCTCCTACTATTATTGTATTCTTGTCAATGTGTTTCTTTGATTTTGTTATTAATTGGTTTATATAGTTGGCTGCTCCCAAGTTAGGGGCATAGATATTTAAAATTGTTAGATCTTCTTGTTGGACAGACCCTTTGAGTATGATATAGTGTCCTTCCTCATCTCTTATTATAGTCTTTGGCTTAAAATCTAATTGATCTGATATAAGGATTGCCACCCCAGCTTTCTTCTGATGTCCATTAGCATGGTAAATTGTTTTCCACCCCCTCACTTTCAATCTGGAGGTGTCTTCTGGTCTAAGATGAGTTTCTTGTAGGCAGCATATTGATGGGTTTTGTTTTTTTATCCATTCTGAAACCCTGTGTCTTTTGATTGGGGCATTTAGCCCATTTACATTCAGGGTAACTATTGAGAGATATGAATTTAGTGCCATTGTATTGCCTGTATGGTGATTGTTACTGTATAATGTCTCTGTTCCTTTCTGGTAATACTTTTAGGGTCTCTCTTTGCTTAGAGGACCCCTTTCAATATTTCCTGTAGAGCTGGTTTGGTGTT
>RCUC01110533.1:0-11636 GCA_003697995.1 Taxidea taxus jeffersonii
AAAAAAAAAAAGGTATATATTCAGGAAATTAACAGCCGTTCCAAACAATTTTCTCCAGATTTTCCAGAGGGGAGGCTGTTAATTATTTGGGCTTAACAGACTTTTCCAGAACTATGAACAGTAGGAGAGTCCAGATCTAGAGAAAGACTAAAAAAACCTTCTGATTATAAATCTGGAAGGAAGGGTGATGGAAATACTCTGTACCAGTAAGAAAATTAAACAAGTATTTATCATTGGCAGAATGGCCATAGTTCTCTGCATATACTTTACTAGTAAGATGGGTTGCTGAATAATTTAATCTTTCTCCCAAAAGCCTAACCTTCCCAATTTGTTATGATAGTGAAACTGTAACCATGTAAGTTCTGATTCCTGCACTGAGCCTTCCTTAGTTACATTTATATCAGTGTACGTGGTCACTGATTTTTTTACAACCTAAATTACGCAAATCTTCAGGGAAAAATAACCCTGAAGTGATTTTTCAGTGCAAATTCATTCTCCCAGTGTTATAAAAGTGACATTTAACAAACTTCAGGTGTTACATATGGAAAAAAATGGGAGATGGGGATTTTTATAAGAAAAGTGAAAATCTCCTTGAGTGCCAGGCATCATAGGAAGTTTTGAGTCTAGTGTACCACACCTGTCAGGTGTCTCTCTGAATTTAAATAGTCTCGTGCAAAGGAGGATTGTATATTGCTCTGTTATAGAACGTAGCTCTTTAGTTATACACTCGGTGATGGTGACCCTAAACTTCTCAATTCAATCTATTATTAAAAAAATGAGCCTTTTACTTATGAAATTAAATCAATTGGTCATCCAATTTGTTTTATTCGTAGAAAAAATACTTTAGATTCTAATGCTCTCATTTTAAAGTAAGAAGACAGACTCCTTTGTGGGAAAGCTGGAACATGAACCAAGGAAAGAACTCTTTTTACCTTAAGTGTAGACATAGGTTGACCTAAGTTGGATCTTCTCAATAGATTGATTTGATTGCATCACCTGAGCTTGTAAACGGAGACATTCTATTTTAGTTTGAGGGTGTTCATTAATGTGCATTAGAGTAGAAGTGGCTGGTGGCTTTATGAAGAATGTCTCTACCTCAGAAATGTCAGTGCCATTATTTGTCCTTCAGTCAGTGAACTTTCCATTCCTTTAGGTTTTAGAAGCTATTCAAGTTTTGAAAACCTTGAATTAAAAAGAAGGCAAATAATTCACACCTTATTCTATTAGCAATTAACATTTTAGATTTCAGTTAATATTTAATATTCAGAACAATATTTCACAGCCAAAGTTGAGTAATATTTTATGAAAACTTGGAAATTAGACACATGGGAGGTACCTGGATGAGGGACACTAATTGTGCATATCTTTTGGTATCTGTGTAACACAGGCAAACCTATTGAAGAAGTACTGGTTTATAACATTTCCCATGAGACATATTCTGATTTTGAGATACTGTCTGTTTGTTATAATTGATTTCATTTTAAGATGTTCTTTATTAATATATTTTAAATAATTAATGTCTAAAGTAGTGTCTTAGGAGATGCCTCCTCATTTTTAACTAGTTTTGGATATGTGAGAACAAATCCAGATAATACTTGTTCCCTTAAATTGAACCAAATAATTATGGGAAGCCACCGTATTGGATAAAATACCTTTATTTAGAAGCAGTATCTGTAATTTAGTTTATGCTTTCTGGTGTTCCTGTGTACACTTGGATTTGTCAGCTCTAGTCAAGAAATACATTATTTGAATTGGTTATCTAAATCCATTGTGATTTTTTTCCTTGTTCCTACTTGGATATACCTCAAGAATTCCTGGACTGAAGGCAGTTGGAAGAAAACGAAGCTAAAATGTGAACATTTGATATAAAAAATATAAATAAGAGAAGATGAATATAAAACCTGATACTAAATATTACCTGGGGAATCTCATTACTGATTTTCCACAATTTTACATTACGTCAGATTACTCAAAATAAAGGAAATTAAGAGACTCTATAGCAAGACTGAGACAGGATTTTACATTTAGTACTGGATTTGATAAAATTTTGACAATCCTATTTTTCTAGAAAAAGATTATCATATCCATATGATGTTCCTAATTTCTAATGACAAATCAGCAATCAGGGCTTCAAAGAGTTATACTTCCTGTTCACATAAAGATATTTTCTGATTCATTGAGCAGCATTTCTAGGGTGTTCCAACTACTTAAAAGGCACAGTGCTAAATACTGTTTGGGTGAAGGTATTCAAAGTCCTTTATCTCTAGTAGCAAATAATTTCCATGAAGAGAATAAATTTTTCTGTTTCTGATTTTTTGGTGTTTTTTTTTTTGTGTGTGTGTGTGCCTCTGTTAGATTGTGTAGTCCACTGGGTTTTCTTTTTTCTATTTAGTTTCTCATCTTTCTGTTTAGCATTCTCAGCAAGAATAGCAGGGTGTCTGTTGATAGCAATCTCTGTGTATTCACTGTTGTTCTTGGTTTACTATATTCTAGAAATAAAAGTGTGTTTAATTTACTATCTTCTCACTCTGTTCCTACAGATTATTTTATCAAATGCTTCTTCCAGCTTAATTTAAATGATTTATAAAATATGGTTTTTATCACAGCCCTTAGGAGAGAAATATGTGCCATGTTATGGTCCATGTATCTTACTAATAGGAAAGACTTCTGGATGGGCAGTGTGTAGTTTTCTTAGTTCAAATTTCTTTTACTGCTTCAGAACATATTGTCTTACTCTATCTTGAACAGCCATTTTCTTTTGGGCAATAAATATATTTCAAATATTTCATCCTAATCTAATTTTCTTGAAAGCAAGCTTACTTAATTTAGACTTTAATCTTTTCTTTCATCATCAATACTATATCTTATATTATTGCTTTTCTCTGAATACTTTCATCTGTGTAGATGCCTTGCTGATAATGAACTTGACTGGAACTCTGGCTAGATCTTCTGTCAAATCTGCACAATCTGTATCTTGACCTCTTTCATCCATTTCCTTCTGCAAATCTATTTCTCAACTTAGAAAGTTTCCTGGAGAAGTTCCAGTCAGCATCATCTTATAAGAACCCATACTCTTTTAAGTTCAAGGTTTTGTACCTTGTGAGACACTATCATAAAACAAACTCAAAATAGAATCTCTTTATCTAGGAACTCCCAGTTCAAATCTGCTGCTATCAAAATTATTTGGATTCTGTCTTGCTGAGATACTTCTCTTCAATAATAACATTTTGGTCAGATTGCATGCCAACTGCCTGTTCATGTCTTCCACAATTAATTGCTTTATAAATATACCTCCAGATTATTCTTTTGGAATGTACAAATTATTCCACCTGACTTTTCTTTATCTTTTGTAATGTCAAATAGAAACAGTTTTTCAACAAGCAACATTTTGAAACTAATCCTACGTCTCTGATCAGAATAAAGTTGTAACCGTGACTTCAATAATGGGGTCTCTTGACCGAAATCTTACAATCACTTCACTTCATACTTTGTCTTGAAAGACTAACTCATCCATTTATGTGATATCATAGAAAGTATGCATCAGTTCCATAATTCTAATGACACTTAGTTTTCATAAAAATGTCAAGAGGCTAGATCCTAAGAAGAGAAATTATCTGGTCCTGGCATTGCATTCTGTGTCAAAGAGATTTTTTTTTAAACTAATATAACTAAAGACATTATTGAAACCAATCATACTAAATTAACCTAAAAAGTCAGCACAGTGCACCACTCTGCATCCTTTTGATGCAGCCTAGTTTTGCATTGGGTTCCTGAAGTCATGCTCCATTTCCAAATAAGCAGTAGATCGTAAGAAATATCTATATAGTATGTCAGTTTTATTTCAATATTTAAAGAGTGTTTAACTCCATTTTTATTCTGATATCTTAACATTGGCAGATGTGTACCTTCTTTGTTGGATAGTAAAAATTTTTAAGGTGTTTATTGGAAGAATGAGCAACTGCCATCAATAATCTTAAAATAATGACCTTTAAATTTTGTATGAAAGATGAGATGACACAAATTAGTTTCTAATGCATAAGAATAATTTCTGAAACTGAGAAATAATGGTAAATGAATGGCATATTCCCTATAATGGGAAAGTCAGGAAATGCCTAATTTCTAAAACAAATGGGATATATTTATTTATATAAATATAAATATATATTTATATACTATAAAGCATAAAAAAGCAAAGATAAGCCAACTGGTCAATGATCCAATAAGTAAAAATAGAAAGAAAATAAGGCTTCATAGGGCTATTAATTGTGAAAATTCACAGAAAAAAGCTGTTGAATACAGAATTTGAATTTAGAATTACTGAAAATAGAAATAGAATAATACAGAGAGAGAAACATGCAGAGTATCCCTGCTTCCTCTAATAAGTACAGAAAACATCAATTATAAGAAAAAATCCACTTTTTCTTCATAAATTTGATATTTTTTACTTTTCTATTGTCTTTATTTCTCTAAAGACATTCTTTAAATGTCTCTAACATTTATTTTGAAGTAAAAGATGGGAGAAATAATGCCAAATCCATTATCAGTTTGACTTTAGTAGCATCTGTGTTTCAGAATGCTCCCTAACCTGCCTAGTTTGCTTGATTTTTATATTGTGATTATATAATACACTTACATAGTTAGTGAGCTAAGAATGGCAGGACTAAAAATAGAATTATATTTGTTTCAAACAAAAAAAATTTAAAGAATATTGTTTATCTGCATATAGAAACAAACTTTCTTTGGGCTTTACCCATTTATGATGCCATGAATTGTAAGCTCTTACTTTTACTAAAATATTTTCTGTGGAAAGAGTGGGTTTTACTTTTCATATATCCCACCAAGCAGATAAAAATTTGGCTTCCATGTGGATGGTTTCAGGACCTACCTGCTCTTTAATATAACTCCTTTTTGTTTTGTCATACTACTCACTTGACAACTTTGAGTAGTTCATAGTTTTAACTTCTAAATCTCCATTTAAAAAAAAAAAGACCTTAGTGCTCTCCATATTATTCTCCCATCTTGCCTGATCTACCTGTTTCCCCCTCCCCGAAAATGGATTCAGAGGTTAAATAAAGCTATATGACTATAGCTTTCCTGCATGTGACACAATGTTTGATCCGTTAGCATCATTGGGTCACCTAAATTTGACCTCTGACAGTGGGAGTGTAGGGACCCTATGGTATGGAAATCTTCCCACTTAATTTTACTCCAGTTTTGAAGGTGGGCTCGTATAACCCCATTTAGATATATGTTATATTCAGTACATACAAAAATCTTAGTCAAGATTGACAGTAATACTTTATGCTGAAGATAACATTTTAAGAAGTAGAAATAGGCATTGGTTATTGGCTTATCTTTTGAAATATGCCTGTCACACAGCCCCTCCTTGGGTACAAAAAGGAAGAGTAAAAAGAGTGGCAGTTGTAGCAACAATGAATGCATTAGTTCTTCAGTGATTCCAATAAAAGAGGTAAGTATCCTTTTAGTACCATGTACTGGCTGGAGATGCAGAGGCCAAGGGCTTGATGAAGGTCACAGAGCAGGGCAATGGAACTTCCAAGAAAGACATCTGAGATTCCCCACATACTGTTCCAGGCTTTAAGAGCTGTAGCCCTTGCTTTCTGTCTTGGTGATCTTCAATGCTTTAAATAGGGGTTGCATCCCCTTTAAACACCACTATGATTGTCCCTGGCAATGCCTGACAAGGCAGGGTGCTTCTTCATTCTCCTTCTCCCAGATGGTATCTGTTTATCTGTTCAAGAGAGCCACTGAGGAATTCATATGGCCGGGCTGCTTAATATCATGGATGCCCACCCATATCTCTTTCAGCACCTAATTCCTTCACATGCCTCTTTCTCCCAATGACCCACTCCCTCTTCCACTTCCCTAATCCCTTCCCATTGGGGTACGTTTTTTTTTTCTCTTGCTCTCTCTCTCACTCACTCTTTTCTGTATCTCTCGGAAATCAGACAGGAGTTCAGAGCACTTTCACTACCTTTTATGAGGTAGATTGTGATGTCATAGATGGGGGCAGGGCTAGTCAACTTTCTACCCACCTCCCAACCTGTGCTGAGGGAGCTCCGATCGGGAGTGGAAGCAGTGATTCCTCTATGGTGAGTAACTTTGCTTTCTAATGTAATCTTTCTTATTGTAAACATTAATTTTGAAAGCGTGGATGGGGATTGAAAGAAGTAAAGATGTGACCACATAAGTCTTCTTTTACTGTTAACCAACTTTGAGTAAAGGATCTACTTATTTATTCTTTGTATGATTTGAGAATTCCACAACAGATATATTCTTCAAGCATGATTGAAACTTGAGATGTAGAAATGGTATTTCATTCCTTTATTTCTTAGTCTTTCTTCCCATTGGGACTGAAAGTCATTGCATATGTGGAATGAATCCATTCTGTAGTCCTTTGGTGAGCTTCTTTAAGGAGGGCTAGTGAGGAGATGTTCTTCTTCATTTGAAAGATAACAGGGTCACACAATGTCCTTTATTGACGTTGGCCCAGAGAATCAGTCTGCTCTTTTAAAATTGTGGGGGTAAAATTGTGAAGAAACTGATACATAAAGAAATAATAGACTTGGTTTTTATGTAAACAAATGAAAATATTCTAATGAAGAAAAAAATATTTAAAACAAAAGAGTCACCACTCTTGCAAGATTAAGGGTGCAGGCATTTCAAGGTGTCACAATCAGATTTGCTAACTTTTTTGTTGATGTTGTATGTCATAATACTGATGTTGTTTTGTAAGATTTCTTCGTAGTTAAGAGCTGTGAAATGTCACTGTTCTTTGTTTCATTTGGGTTTCTATAATATTGATTAATTCTTTTGTATGCCTTAGTATTTGGAAGGAAAAAATCAACTGGAATGAGCATTTTTCCTCTACCTTACTTGTTCTCTCCAGGATACCCATTAAAACTGTCAAGATGTCAGCTTTTGTATAAAAGGGCAAAGGAAGTTCATGGAGGTGGTTAAATCTTTAAAGGATGTTGACGTATCAGGGTGGGTGTTTTTAAAAGGGTTTGACCATCAGAATGTGAGGCCCTGTTAGTTATCATGGGGTGGGATAAAAGCTCCTTGGTGTGGATCATGGGTGTTAGGAAATATGTTAAGTGGATATCATTCATTTTCTTTAAAGTGTACATCCCTAGTTAACTATGTGTGGATTGTGGTGTTGGAAAATCAGAGGCAGTTTAAAAGGAAGAGTTCTTTCTCATCATTAGCTTTTTTGTTACATGTAGAAATCTCTGTCCCTCCTGCCCCACCAACTTATGCATTCTTAGAATTCAAAATCACTAGAGCTAATCCTGTTCTTTTCATTACCTGGGGTGGAGTGGCATGGCAAGTTTGGAAGTGATTTTCCCACCTACAGTTTCTAACTTAAAGAAGTGACTGTAATGGTAGAGATTTCAGGTACAATAATGAAAAATAGAGTCATAACTGGCCAATAGGAAAACTTAGGTGATAATCACCTATAGTCAACTTTATATTGTAATGTGGTTAACAATGCCAAAGTCTTATATATTGGATAATCTCTCTGAAGTCTTTGGCCTACCTTCTTTATAAATGCTAACACCCTCAAACCCAAGTAGAAGGAGACCTTCAGTGCCAGAAAAATCTAATGTCTAACTATAGCTCAAGCTTTTAATGTCTTTTATCAACCCCTCATACAGCTGCCAGGTAAGAAATGCTCATATTTTACAAACCCTTCAAATACAATCGTCTTTAACTTTGTGAGTTAAGAATGGTGGTGTTGTGCAGTTGTGCAAATTCAGAGAGTCTATCATGGAATGCATTGTGCATGCACTTGTTTATCTTCACGTGCATGTTTCATTTATAGTGGCATTCATTATTTTTTAATTCATTTTTATGTATTAAAATTCTAATTTAAGAATTCTATATATTGTCCTGTAAATAAAACAATGAAGAGTAACAAAAGTTGAATTAATTGGAGGTCTCAACACAGGTAATAGTTCCATTTCTGTCACTGACTAATTAGGTAACTGAAAGAAAATTACTTTGATCTCTTGGGCCTCAGTGTTCTCACTGTAAAATGGTGATTGATGATCTACAAGATATATCCTAAAGTAACTTGCTCTAAAATTGTTTGGTTTTATAATATGTTTTTTAAGAAATTGCTTATGGCAAAAAGACTTGAATAGTTGATGAGACTTTGTTTTTGTATGAGATGTAGCATTCTATAGTCCAGGAAGAAAATTTCAGTCCAAAGTAGGTTTTAGGATAAACCCTGTATTTGATGTAGTTTATTATTTGGTTAACAAGTGGGCTCTGTTCTTTTAAATGGACAATATCAAACATCTGATAGTTAGCTCTGTGTTGATTTGGAAGATTGATTTGTTTTTTTGACTCCATAGGTTTTTTTTTTTTTTAATATTTTTTTTATTTATTCATTTGACAGAGAGAGAGATCACAAGTAGGCAGAGAGGCAGGCAGAGACAGAGAGAGGGGGAAGCAGGCTCCCTGCCAAGCAGAGAGCCTGATGTGGGGCTCGATCCCAGGACCTTGGGATCATGACCCGAGCCGAAGGCAGAGGCCTTAAACCACTGAGCCACCCAGGTGCCCCTCCATAGGTTTTTTTGTTCTGATATTTTGAGATAAAAACAATCCTTAACTATTAGGTAATGGATGGATCTAGATATCACTGAGAAATTAAAAACTACTTATGCAGTATGTAGGAATCCTTTTGTGGTGTTGGTAAGAGTTGATGAGTAGGGGACTGATGGGTATTTAAAGTGTGTGTTATAGAGGATAGAACACATATGGGGCCTGGCTCCTGCTCTTGAGGAATATGCAACCTTTTCGGGTGTATAGACACGTGCCAAGTGTCAACTTAGAGGAGAAGAGAGTACATTTCTAAGAACTAAGATACGTCCCTGTGGTGTTGGGTAGACTGGATTGCACTGGGAAGGCTTTTTGAGAATCAGAGCTTCAGCTCACTTGGAACACAGTGGTTTAGATTTGTGTTATTGCACATAAGGAGAGTAGGGAAGCATTTCAGGTCATCAAGACCATGGAATTGTAAATCTTGCAGAGGAGTCCTATGTTTAGATATGCCATGTATCAAAGCCATGCATCAAAATATTTGCATATAATCTAGCCCCATACCTTTCCTGAGCCCTTCCATATTTGCTGACTTTATAATATATGATATACCTGTTTAGAACAATTGAGGAGGCTGCAAGTGAGTGAAGTGCAAAGATTATTTATTAAGATATAAACAGGCAGCCATTTTCTGTTATACAAAATGTCATATCATCACTCGTAGCCACAATAGCAGAAGTGAAGTCAATAAAAGGGGAGGAATTAGGGACAGGAGACTCTAGCTCTGAGAAATTCTGATTTTCTGACAAAAGTGGAAAGGGATTGTGTTACCATTGACACATTTAGAAATATTGATGGCCATGAAGACATGCCCATAGAGAATCCAGGTAAGCAGGACAATTTTCCAAAGCAAACAGAACATTTTCTATGTACAGAGCAGGAATTATGACCAACTTTGCTCTCAAACAGCCAGCGTTGAGAAGGCTTAAACGCTAAAACCACACATGATTATGTAAGTCTCCTTCCCCAGTGCACTTGGAAAGAGAATATTCATTTTCACATGATTTTCCCACATTGATAACAAAGCACATTTATATTTGAAAGCTTCTCTGGTGCTGTAGATTCATAAATGGTTTGCAAAGTATACTTCGCTTCACTCAAAGAGCATTATTTGTTGTATTTCTTGCCACCCAAATTCCTTCTAAGTTATTACTTAGGCTTCTCTAATAGACTGGAATTCCATGAGTAGAATTGCTTTTTCCCCTATCCCAGCTTCTAAAGATTTAGTTTACATTATCCAGTAAAATGTTTCTTAATTTCCTATCATGACATAAAAATTAATTTGTAGAATATACCATGTCAGGAAATCACTTTGAAAAGCAAAATCTTTATATATGGGGATGATGAAATAGCATGCTCAGTATGTGTTCTCTTAGAAATAAGTTTTTCCAAAAAAGTTCAAGTAGAACTTAGAAAAAATCCTGTCAAACAGTATAAATTATTAAAGGAGGTTAGAGATATTAGAGTTATGTTTGTCTCAAAAGAACAATTACAAATGCTGGCAACTGTTCCCCCGTGCCCCCCTAAATATCTCTAGAGGTGATTTACTATCAGTTAGGTTATAATTCAACATATGTTTATTGGGTTAATATGGGATGTTCACTGTCTGTGAATGGATGAATTAGCATAGAAAACAGACCCATAATCAGTAGCTATAACAATGACGATAGGTTTCAATAATCACTGTAATGGTGGGCATTCCTGAAGAGAATGTGGGCATTCCTGAAGAGAAGGGGTAAGAGGAAACTTCATAAAGGGGTAATATTTTTCTTAACCTTGATGGATAAGTAGATGAGAGTTTTCCAGGTAGAAGAGGAGAGAAACAATGCCTGTAGTTGTGAGGTATGGATGTATTCTGTGCTGATTGGATCTGAAAATATCAGAGATGGGTGGAAAGATGGAGAAAAGTAGAAAGTGGAGTTGGACAAGTAAAAAATGGGGTCTGGAGAGCAAAGAAATTTTTCTGACCCATTCTGATTTAATGAGTGTTTCCCAAAATGATCAAACCATCATCTGCATGCTAAAAACATCAAGTGGTGGGAGGAGACTGCTAAAATGCAGAACCATGGCTAAGATGCAGACCTGTTAAGTCAGGATTGCAGGGAGTACATTCTTAGAATCTGTAAGTACCCCTTCCTACCCCCAGGTTTTAGAATCTACGAGGCAAAAAACTGACAAACGGATTCATTATGTTTCTGTGTTCTTGGAAAAACTTCCAGGAAAAAAAAATGAATTAAAATATTAAGAATAAAAGACTTGGGAAAAATAGGATTTGAAGGTAATTTAAGAATGTTCTTTAGAAAACTGACTTAAGTTTTGACTAAGCATAAAAACCTTTATAAGAATCGTAATTATTAAGTATAAAGAATTACCAAGTGGTGCTCTTTTATCTCCTTGAAGAAAAGGCATGAGACTACACACATTTAAGGGACCATCTTGAATCCATCATTTGTATGCTCTAATATAAGAAGTTAATGAAGTTCAGGACTAAGTTGTTTTACAACAGTCCAGAGCAGTATTTATTTTTGGTGGTATTTTTGGTAGAACTATTTGACTACTTTAACATTTTAATTAGGGTAATTTCTTGAAAGAGAAATAAATGTATAAATTAGCATTACCATCATGACTGGAAAAATCAAACATTCATGCCAATATAGAACCTAATCTATATGGTCTATGTTGAAAAATATGAATGATCTAACTCTATGTCTAAATCAACAACCATTTGGAAGTGATTTTTTTTTTCCTCCGTATTTTTCTTCGTGGACATGATTATTATCTTCTCCTCATCAGCCTATGTAAGTGTTACACAAGTGCTCAAAGATGCAAGAAGAGAAAGGCACTAGAGAGGTACTTTACATTTGACTAAGACATGAGAATGAACCCTGATCTGGAAGAAGGTGGCCCTCAGATCACAGTAAGAAAATTCCATTCTGGATTCAATCCCCTGTTTTACACACAGTTATCCTGTTGCAGATTGCCAGAATCACTAGTATTTTTTTTTTTTT
>RCUC01110542.1:0-11185 GCA_003697995.1 Taxidea taxus jeffersonii
AAAACCTTAAGAGACGTATCAACCAAATACAATGTATGGGCCTTATTTAGATCCTAAATATATCAACTGCAAAAAAGAAAAAATTAGGAGGCAGTTAGAGAAATTTGAATACTGATTGCAAATATGATGATAGGAATTACTGTCAATTTTTTAGGTGTAATAATGACAATGTTTGTGTGTGTGCATGTTTGTTTTTAAGAGTATCATTTAAAGACACACAATAAAATATTTGCAGGTAAAAAATGTGACATCAGGGATTTGCTTTAAAATAATCTGAGATGCAGGGGCTCTTGGGTGGCTCAGTTGATTAAACACTGGACTCCTAATTTCTACTCAGGTCATGATCTCAGTGTGGTGAGATCCAGCTGGTGTCAAGCCCTGTGCCTGCCCATGTCCTCACTGGGCTCCAAGCTGGGCATGGACCCTGCTTAAGATTCTCTCTCTCCCTCTCCCTTTGCATCCCTGCTACTCTGCCCCTGCTGGCTTGCCCCCTCCCTCCAAAAACAAAAAAACAAAAAAACACCCAAATTAAAATAATCTGGGATGCAGATAAAGCAAGACTGGCTATATGCTCATAAATATTACAGGTGGTGATGGATATATGGGAATTCACTGTACTATTTTTTCAGAAATGTTTGAAATTTTCCTTAAAAAGAGTCTAAAAATAAATTGAGTAAATGGTAGCTGTTATGATCACTAGGTTTTCATGAATATATATGAGAACGTAAGCAAGGATAATGGGTTATCTTTGTTATCTGTTCCCTTCCCCACAGGGCCCAACTCTGAGTCTTTTTCCTACGATTCAGCTCAGTGTAAACCTCCCTCAATGTAAGTCACTCTCTTGCTTTTAGAACACTTTGACAATTTCCCTCTCCTCTAGGGATAAGAGCCCCAATTCATCACAAGGCTATTTAATTTTTAAAGGCCCTGCCCATCTCTTTAGCCTCGATTCAGATCACTTTTCTTTTCATATTCAGTGAATGACCTTTTTTCTGTTCCTCAAATGAGGGACACACCAACCTCTCATAGACCCTCAGCACATGTTGTCCCTAATTCCCACAATATTCCTGCCCTCACCACATATCTGCCCAACTACGTTTCATCTAATTATCTCCAACTCTTTCTTCAGATCTCCCCTCAACCTCCATTACTTCCTCCAGCCTCTAGTGACCAGCCCACTCCCAAGATGGGTAATTCTCCTGTGTATGCACTCTCCATCAGCCACATATCTCTCCTTCACAGGACTTAGCACAACTGTAATATTAAAATTTTGTTGTTATGTATCACTGCATTGCCAGCAATTAGCACAGGGCCTGGCCTAGAGCAAAAGGCCATTATTTGTTGAATAAACAAATAAGTAAATGATGATTCACTGACAAACAGACCCCTTTCATATGTTCCCACTGCTGCCACAAGACCTCACTCAAATGTTCTCCTTGAAATGGCTGGCATTAAAAATCCCAGTTCTCCCCTCACCAGTCATCACCCACGTTGAAGGCATTAAGGCTCTTGGTGAAGCCTTGCATATTGGTGGGGCTGACTCTCTGCAAGAAGTCGATGTAGTCCTCAGAGTGAAAGCGGCACATGTCATGCTGAGAGGCCTGGTATGGCTTGAAGACCTCGGGATGGAAACATAAAATGAACCCTGGCGAGATCAGTCCCATTCATCAGGTTGAGACTGCCCACACTGAACCCAGCCCTGTGGACTGTCCACATCCACACACATCAGCAGTCCCCTTACCCCTCCAATCCTTGTTATTCTACAAAGCAAAGGTCAGTGAAGAAGAGAGGCTCTGATGAGCCAGGTGGGGTACTATGATCAAGCCTCCTAAAGACCAGTGCACTTGCCTTCTCCTTCCCACTTCCAGCCCAACCTTTCCCACCTTTTCTCAACCTTGAGCCTTTATCCACCTATTTTTATTCTTTCCATACTCATCTCTTCCCCTTCCTCTGATTCCATCCTCTCTCTTTGAATTCTTAATTTTAGAGTTAAATAATATGGGATATATGACAACCTTTTAATCAAAACCCGGGGGGTGCCACAGTACTATGCTAGAGACTTATTACCTTTCGGGGAATTTCACACACTTCTTTAGAAACTGGGCAAGAACAAAAAGCTTCTCTCCCCAGAAAATGCACATGGGTACCTACCAGCAAACAATTTCAAGACAGTCATAGATTCATGCACTAACATCACCTCAGTCTTTTCTGTAGCTAATTCACTTGTCTGTGCCTCAGCACAAACAGTGGACAACACTCATTCATATTGTTGACTAATTACCCTTGTGATGCATGAGGGCTGAGCTTAACTGTTACAATCGCCTATCACAACTATAAATTCCAAAGTGGGGATTGTCCATCCCCATGTACATATCTGGGAGATGGAGGATTGGGTAGCAATTAAGTAGAACCCTGTGGGGATATTCTAAGTTGATAGGGAAGTACCCAGGACATTTCCCGCTCTCTTCCACACACACATACACATTTGCACACAGGGCTACAGAGTCCTCCCTGGAGCTCTAGCTCCTTGCAGGTGGAGAGAGGTGGCAGAGAAAGGGTGAGACTGCGGTGGGAACACCTCACATTCAGATAAAGTGATCCATCCCCTCTCTCCTGAAGCCACAGCACTGCCCACATCCTAAGACGCTGGGGAGGAAACTTTCTCTCTTCAAACCACCCCCACTCCACCCTAACCATAGGCCCGAGGCTGATCTACCTGAGGTCAAAAGGTGGCCCACCTAAGGTGAAAAAATAATTCCCATTAAGTCGGTGGACCCACCCACCAACACTCTGCTGATGGCGGGTGGTCCTGGCTGCTTCCATCCACCCTGCCCCCCACACCAAGGGTGGGTCGCACTTGGTGCATTCAGGGCAGCCCACCTATCCTAGGGCCACACAGCTCGCCCGCACCCTCAATACCCAGCAGCGATGGGGAGACTCACGATCATCTTCTTATAGAGACCGTAGTGCAAGACCAAACTATGGGTCAATGCCAAGCGATGGGGCTTCATAGGGTGCCCTGCCCCTGGGGGTGGGAGAAGAGAGTTCGTCAGTTCCCGTCACTGGAGTTTTAGCCCCCGCCTCGAAACCTCCGCATCCCGAAGCCCCTCGCGTACAGCCTTGCTCCCTCACCGTAGTGGAAGTTGCCCACGTCGGGGTCGTAGAAATAGGCCACAGTCTTGGCCATGGTGCCGGCGGGTGCAGGCCCCGCGCCTCCGCCACCCGCCAGACCGCCTGCCCCACCCACGCTCCTACGTGCTGCGTCAGCACGCAGCCTGCCTCTGCGGAACCGGGAAGCCCAGGCCCCGCCTCCCAGACCACGCCCCCTGCGGAGTCCTGCCCCTCGCTTGGCTTCGCCCTTCTAGGTTCCGGAGCGTAAGCTTCTGCGCTCTTCCGAGGACGGTAGCATCGGTTCTAGGATGCGAGGGTCATCTCCTTCTGGGCAAAGGTCAAATCCTCGGGAATCCGAGACATCTCGTCCAGCCAGCTGCCCCAAACGGGGCGCAGGCCATTGTCACCAGTCTAGGAGACTCCGGAGAACCGCCACTCTGTCCCTCTCCGGTGCAGAAAGCCAGCTTTCCCCGGTCCGCTGGGAAGATTCCTGGCTATCCACCAGACCGAGACATCTAAGGGCAAGAGACGCGCCAAGCATGCGGGATAGAACAGTGGAGAGCACTTTGTTCTGACTGCCTGTCCTCCCCACCCGAACTCTGACTCGGCTCCGCACACTCCCCCCGGAGGGGTGGAGGGGGGCGGCGCAGTCACGCGCGCCCCACACTTGCGCTCACAAGCACGCAAGGCTCTCTCCGCCCCGCACACCTGCGCTCCGCCCCCTGGTCCCGGGCTGGCGACTGGTGAAGGCATTTGGGAACCTAGGGCGGTTGCGGCGGCACCCCCGCCCCCCGCCCAACCTCATCGCCTTCCCTTTCCCACAGCTGGAGTTGTCCGGAGCCAGCCGCCGCTCCCAACCAGCCCGCATCCCTCTTCATCCTTCCCTCCCCCCGCCTGCCGCGGCACCGGTATCTGCAGCCAGAGCCCGGAGCCGGTGAGGCGGCGAGGGGGGGAGGGGGAGGAAGCAAGGGATGAGCGCCGGGAGGGCATCGGGGGCCCTAAGCCGGACTAGGACGTCCCTGGAGCCGGAACCCGAGCCGGAGCCGGAGCCAGAACCAAACCACCGGTACCGAGTGGGCCAAGTGGTCAGGATGGGAGGAACCGAAAGGGGTGGCGTTGTGCGGGAATAAAGGCAGGGGAAGGGGTTGCAGAGGCCTGGCTCAGACCGACGCGGAGGAGGTGCGGACGCTGACTCAGGCGCGATTCTTGGGCCGGCCGCCTGAGAATTCCGTCCCATCTCGCTCTGCAGTGTCCTTGGGAGGGACGGAAGCGCAGGACAAGCTGGAAAGGGGAACGCTCTGGGCGTCGGGGAAGCAGGATCAGGGTCGTGGAAGAGGGCTTGCGCAGCCGCCGTCTGGCACCCCTGCCCCGGACCAGCACCCCTGGCACGGACAGCTCCTTGGTTGGGTAGGGGGGTGGGGCCGGACCTCAGAGGCTCGTCGGTTTCGGGTCCTGAGGACCGAATTCCTATCCCTTCCCCAGTCCCTAGCTGCAGCCCCCTAACCCCAGGAGGCGCCCTGGCCCGCGCTCGCCCCCCAGGGCCTCATGTCGGAACCACAGCCTGACCTGGAGCCGCCCCAACATGGGCTATACATGCTCTTCCTGCTTGTGCTGGTCTTCTTCCTCATGGGCCTCGTAGGCTTCATGATCTGCCACGTGCTCAAGAAGAAGGGCTACCGCTGCCGCACGTCGAGGGGCTCGGAGCCCGACGATGCCCAGCTCCAGCCCCGTGAGTGAGGAGCCTACAACCCGGCTCAGTCACCTTTCTCCCATTTCCTTCACCCCACACCTCTTTCTGCCTTCCTGATCAAGAGACCCGGGCCAAATCCTGACCAAGGATTTGGAGGCTTCAGGAGGCTTAATGATGCTTTCTTGAGACAGCAACTGGGATGACACCACCCTGAAAGCAAGCCTAGGAAGGGCAGCATGGGTGGGAAGGGCCCACTGTTGGTAGTCTTGGGCTCCCACTGACTCTCTCATCTTTTCTGCCCTGGCCCCCAAATGCTAACATCCAGCATGATGGCAAATAGACAAAGGGATAGGTCTTGAGCAATAAGCCACAGAAGCCACCAGGTAATGTCCACCCAAAGCTGACTCACTTCCTGCTTCCTTGCCAACCTCTCATCCTTTAGCTGAGGACGATGACATGAATGAGGACACCGTAGAGAGGATTGTTCGCTGCATCATCCAAAATGAAGGTGGGTGTAGACTGGCCCTTTGCTCTTCCCACACCTGCCCCCTGCTCAACTTTCTCTTGCCCTGACCTCCACCTCCACTGACTCCCTCTTTTCCTTCTCCCCTCAGCCAATGCTGAGGCCTTGAAGGAGATGCTGGGGGACAGTGAAGGAGAAGGGACAGTGCAGCTGTCCAGGTGAGCTGGAAACAAGGGCCAGCATGACTTAGCTTGCCTTGGAGAGTACCCTCTCCTCCAGCACAATCCTTTCCCAATGTCCTCGCATGTCTGAGCGGCTGGGGGAGGCAAAGCTGGCTAGCCTATAAGAAGAAAGAAGTTTTCTAGAAATCTGAGTCCTTCAAACCATACTTCCCATCTGGATATCAAGCCTGACATTTATCTCTTGTGCCATTCCTTTGGGTTAAACATTGCCCTCTTTTTAGCAAACAACCCTGGGAAAGAGAACACATGATGACTAAAATCCGAATATTGTGTTTATTAGATAAATACAAGAGTGCTGGGGGTTTAAGAAGTTGAAAGAACAGGCACAAATGGAAAAGGAAAGGAAATGGTAATGTCACTTGTGCTCTCTTCCTCCCTATCGTCCAGCGTGGATGCCACCTCCAGCCTGCAAGATGGAGCCCCTTCCCATCATCACACAGTGCATCTGGGCTCTGCAGCCCCTTGCATCCACTGCAGCCGCAACAAGAGGCCCCCGCTTGTTCGTCAGGGACGATCCAAGGAAGGAAAGGGCCGCCCCCGGCCTGGAGAGACAACTGTGTTCTCTGTGGGCAGGTGGGGACAGAAAGCCCCAGAGAAAGGGAGTGGGAGCCCCAGTGATCAGGCGCCTGACTCCAAAGGTGGGCCCCAGCTCTGTTCTCCTAAACCATGAGCTACAGCAGAAGTCAGGCTGTACATATGTCCCATAATCTGGGGAGGTCTCCCCCTTTCCCCCAGGCCAGAGGGAAGTGACCATGAAACCCAGGATGTCCCTGGTTGGGGGGAAGCCAAGCAGTCTCTGAGTTGTGGTCTTAAGCTCCAGTGTTCCCTCCCTTCCCAGGTTCCGGGTGACACACATTGAGAAACGCTATGGACTACATGAGCATCGTGATGGTTCTCCCACGGACAGGAGCTGGGGGTCTGGTGGAGGGCAGGACACAGGGGGTAGCCAGGGGTCTGGGGGAGGGCAGCCCAGGGCAGGGATACCTGCCATTGAGAGTGTACCCCCTGAGAGGCCACAGCCCCCGGGTCTCGCCAGTCCCCCAGTGCAGAATGGAGGACTCAGGGATGGCAGCCTAGTCTCTTGTGCACTTGAGGGGAGCCCTAGAGCCTCTGCAGAGTCCATGCTAGGGGCTGGAGGAAAGGGCCCAAACCCAGGACTGGCCAGTCGAGAGGCAATTGGACAGTCAAGCAAACTGGACACTTCAGATCACCAGGTATGAAAGCATGGGCATGGCTATGGTGGGCTCAGCTCTTATGGCCTCCTACCCTGGGGGTGGGGGGAGGTGGCACTGATTGGACCCACATCCTGTTCTCCCATTGTTGACCACTTCTCTCTCACAGGTGTCCCCACCACGGGGAGCAAGGGGTGTGTGAGGTGAGTCTGTCTGGGCCCCAAATCAGATAATCTCATCTTCCCACCCCCTACTTACACCACACCTAAGCCCATTAGCTCACTGTACTCCCCAGGATGGCCTTTGCTGCAAATTCTTTGGTTTAGTGGTGGGGAGTGGGCATGTGCTCCAGCAGACAGGGAAGGTCCTGCAGCCCCTGGGGGAAAAGCTGAGACACATCCTGAATAGAAAGCAACACTGTTACCCTTACTCTCCTCCAAGCCTCCTTCTTCATTGTGCTGATGGACTACCAGCTGGCAGGGCCAGGGGGTGGGTGGGCATGAAGGCCCTCCTCTCCATTGGACAGCACTGCCCCCCACCTGAGGAACCAGCTCTACTTCCATCTGGAGTTGCATGGCCTCAGGCTGGGGGACCTCGGGAGAAGTCTCACCCCCATTCCTCAGTCTCTTTCACTTCCCCTGCCTGCCAACAGGCCGCCTGACCCCTTCCCCATCACCTCGCTCCATTTGCTAGAGCGTGGCAGCTGGGAGCAGGCCCCTGCCCTTGGTGGGCCCCTAAAGCAATAGCAACTTAGGCCCCCTGCCCTCTTGGCAAAAGAGGTCCAGGCCCTGGCTTGGGCTTAGTGCCCTTTATTCTCTGTCAATAAATCCGCTCAGACCATTACAGCTGTGTTGCATACTGGCTCCAGCTCCTTCTGACAGGCCTGCTCCTGTCCCAGCCCCCAACCCCAGTGGCCATGGGTCACAGACCCAGTGGACTGCGTCACAGAATCAGGGTGGAGACACAGATGGGCTGGAGCCACTCAAGACTTTGGAAGATGGGTTCCAGCCCCATAGATTTCACAATCCATTTCACCACCCTAGACATGGGGTGGTGGCAGAAGAAAGAGGGATAATTCCAGCCCTAGAGATAGCAGAAGTATGATGGGGGGAAAGGAGTGAGTTCCAGCTCCAGAAATGGGGAGAGGGAAAGTTTCTACCCCTGGAGGTGAGAGTGGAAATGGGGGAAACTCCAACTTTTGGCTGTGTTATTACTCCAGATCATAGAGGGGGTGGTCTCTGACATCTTGGGTATAGGGACAGCAGCTTCACTGGGAGGACAGCAATCCCCCTGGCTTCAGGTGAGAGAATCTGGGTGGCCAGGATCTGGGGCTTTAGCTGGTGGGGGAGGTGGTGGACGCATCTGTAGAGAATACAGAATCAGAGCTCCAGAACCCTCCCTTGGGGACATCCCTGTCCATTCCCTCAGCCCCGCAGACAAAACAAGACACATTGGAATGACACAATCTCCTCCAAAGGAGGGACGCGTACCGGCCTGAGTCGAGGTACCATCATGTCCAGGGGTCCAGGGCAGTCCAGATCTTGGTCTGCAAACAAGAACCACAAGTCAGTCTTCAGGCTTTGTTTTGTTCATCGCTGCATCTCCAGCACTTAGAACAGTGAAACTCTGTAAATATTTGATGAATTAACAAATAGTTCCTAATCTTAGAGCCACAAAATCCATTAATCCATCCATCCTCAACACTTACTTGGCACCTGCTGAGAGGGGGAGTTGGGATTCACAGCACCCCCATTCCCAGTGGCTGTCAGGAACCCAGTAATGAAAAACCAACAAACACAATGAATGATTGTGCTAAATCATTCAAAGTGAACTATAGGAACTGGAGCAGGGGGTACAGAAAATGGTCACAGGGACCTCTGTAATCAGGGAGGGAGGCTCCGTGAAGAAAGTGGAAGTACCAGAAGGTTTTAGAAAAGGTGGGCATTCCAAGAAGGATAATGATGACACAAACCAAAGTGTTTGCAGGATTCAAGAACATTAAAGGCAGAGGATGCGTAGTGGGAAAAGCTGGCTAATTTGTAAAATAACCTTCATGAGGAAACAGCTACTGTGGGCATGCATACTATGTGCCAGGCACAGTACTAGGCCCATCTTTCTTTTTTTTTTTTTTAAGATTTTATTTATTTATTTGACAGAGAGATAGCTAGAGAGGGAACACAAGCAGGGGGAGTGGGAGAGGGAGAAGCAGGCTCAGCAGGCAGCTTGATGCGGGGCTCGATCCCAGGACCCTGGGATCATGATCTGAGAAGAAGGCAGACGATTAACGATTGAGCCACCCAGGCGCCCCTAGGCCCTTCTTCTTAACCCTCACAACAACTCAGTAAAGTAGGGACCTTTATCCTCACCCTGTATAGGCCCAGGCAGGTTAAACATCCCACCCCAAACCACACATTGGGAAGTCATATGCAAAGTCTCAATGATGCACTTGCCTCCCCTCCGAAGCCCAACCTCTTCTCACCATCCTGCTTCTGTGAGCCTGATGGAGGAGGTTCCTGAGGGCAGGCAGAGAAGCCGAGGGCAACCTTTCTCCTCCTGCCTGTCTCTTTCCCTCCCGGGGCCCCCAGTGCCCTCTACTCACCCACAGGCAGTGCAGGTGCAGGGGCTCCCTCCAAGGCAGAGGTGGGCACAGGGGGCGAGAAGCTAGGAGGAGAAGGGGATGGCAGCATCTGGGAACGAGGGGCACACAGGGTTATTCCTGGCACACAGGAAGGTTTCATCACCTTTTCCTCTCATCTCATCTTCAATTCCTGTCCCATAACTCCTTGATTTGAACAGTGGCCAGATGCTTCTATACAAGTGGAGGCTTTAGCTGATACACACTTCCATAGCCAATATGTACTATGTCCCAGACATTCTGTTAGCACTTCACATATGCTCACTAATTAATTCCTTACCGCCATCCCATGAAGTAGGGATTTTTATGATTTCTTGTAGAGGTGAGACTCAGGTTAAGTCATCTATTGAAAAGCATGGAGCCTGTTAGTGGTAGAGTCCCAACTAGAACCCAGCTCTCCTGACTCCCTCTCCTAGGCTCTTCCTGCTCTAAACCATATATTAAACAACCTCCTCTAGGCCACTGTGCTAAGGGCTTTACCTCCATATCTCTAGTCACAAGGGTTAGGCTGCTAAAGTAGGTATTATTACCCCAGTTTTCCCAGATGACAAGTAAGCACAGAGCTTATATCACTGCCCAGGGCAATGCATTATGAATCTAAACTCAGATCTAGCACTAAAGTAGGACCACCAAACTCTTAGGGAAAACTGCCTAAGTTTCCCTCTTCTCTGCCCAGCCAAAGGAGATTGGGAGGTCCAAGCCAATATAGGAAGTAAACTGGGAGAAGGAAGGGGGCATTAAGATGAATATGGAGCCTCATTGGAGTGTGAGGTTCAACCCAGAGGAGCCTGAGGACCCAGGGAGAAGGAAGCCTCACCTGTTCAGGGTCTGAGAGTTCAGGGGGTTCTGGGGGGCCAAGCAGCTCCTCCACTAACAGGGAGGGGAAAACCCCCACATGGCCCCCGAATTCTCCTCTCCAGAAGCCATCATCCACTCCATCCTGGGCCCGGGGCAGCAGGCGGATAAGCGCCCCCTCCGGAAAGCTCAGCTCCTCTGCACTCTGTCCTGTGTAGCTGTATAGGGCACGGGCCAGGAAGGCTGCAGAAGCCCAGGAGAGGTGGTGAGGGGAGTTGATGGGCAGTAGTGCCCCGGGCCATGACACCTCAGGGCCACCACTACTCAAGGTCCCTGACCCAGAATTTCCCATTCTTACCTATGGGCTCTACCCCTGAGGGATTGTCACCGTCGTGGCCACTCTCAGGGAAGGAGAGGTCCGGGAAGTTGAGATACCGCTCAGGGACAAAGCCTACCTCGCCGTGCTGATTTCGAGCCTATTCACGCAGCAATGTGAACAGAGAGCAGACTTGACTCAGCAGCCCATGGTCCTAGCCCTCCTCCTCAGGCTTCTAGCTTTGTCTGGCTGGGTCCTTGCAAGCCACAGAGACACTTCCCACTGCTGCACCCCTCCACCCACCACCAAGGTCAGAACCTATGGTCCATACCCACCTTGACCCATTCATCAGCATCTCCCTCTTCTATGACCTCCAGCCACTCGCCCTCTGTGATGGTCAGTTCATCCTCATGCCCTGCCTGGGCCCCACAAGGAAGAATTCAGGACATGGCTGTCTCCCATCCCCACTTCACTGAGGTCCCCACCCCCATGCCCACCTGATACCTGATAGCTGAACACCACATGTGCTGGGCAGGGGAGAGGCCTGGCGGCCAAGGCTGCAGGGGCAGGCTCCTCAAAGAGCTCCCCTGTCTCCTCACATTCCTCAAAGTCAGAGAGCTCAGCATCCTCAGCCTGGGGGGGCAGAGAACAGACATCACTGGGGGGCCCACTCTCGAGTACCCATTTTATCCCCCACTCCTCCATTCTACCCTTAGAGAACACCAATAGATCACTACCCAAGTTAGTACCACCCATCTGTC
>RCUC01110547.1:0-11135 GCA_003697995.1 Taxidea taxus jeffersonii
GGGCAGCATTCATGATTGGGCAATCTACAGCAAAAAGGGGTTTACTTGGAGGCAATCACAGAGACGAAAAGAATAGATGGTGGTGGGAACAGAGGCCTCTGTTTTTTCCCTATCTCCTCTGGTAATCTGTTAATACTAGAAAGAAATCCAGCAAAATGTCAGTTTTCTATGTTTAAACTCCAATGAACCAAAGACCAAAAGCACAAATTATAGAAGGAAAGAGGAAAAGAAAAAAGAGGAGCTGTCAAAGAGTACCTTTTTCAACTCATCTTGTAGGCTGTTTCCTTTAAGAAGCTAGGAAAATAAGACTTTTGAGTTAGTCCAAGTCCCCCCAAATGGTACTGAAAATATCTGCTTATAATTTCTTTGCAATATCTTTTTCTTCTTTTTAACATCACTCAACAGTGCAGTGTTAAACTGAATATTAGTTTTGACAAAATAGTAGGAAACCACTCCTGGTTTCAGCTCTGACATGAAATAAGCTTGGACATTTCTCTCACCTTTGTCCTTAATATAAGAAAAGTGAAACAAATGGAAAAGGAATCACTTTTCTTGGACCCATCAGAGAACTGAGGTTGCAGAGCAAATCCCCTACCTAGAGATCTGGAAAAACAGCAGAATCTAGAGAGTCACACCTGCTATCTGAGCCACACTTAGTAAGAAAATGTTAATGGTGTCTATGACAAACTACTAGAGGCCAAGTATGGATGAGTGTGAGCATGAGCCACTTGGTAGGCTATAACTCTAAGAATCTCCCCCAACTTCTCACTGTGAACATCCCAGAAAGGAGCCTTGGAGTCTCTAGGAGAGGAAGGAGAAGAGTCATCACCATGAAGCATCAAGAGGCTCCACAAAAAAGCCAACTTTTCTGGGGAAAGCCTTTCCCAGTACCTCATCTCACTAAGAAGTTGAAAGGCAACTACCAACTCCAGCCCTCTCTAGACTTCCTGTATCACCTAAGGGGGGAAAATTAAACATTCAAGAAACACTTGTGAAGGTATTCACCAACAGACACAAGCCCACTAAACATCTAAGATTTAATCATAAGATTATAGAACTTTGCCCTTCCTCTACATCTTCCCACAAGAATACAGGGCTCCAGTGGATTACAATAGAAAAGCTGCAAGATACAGAGTCTATCAGAGGACAAGTGCTTAGGGAAGCCCAGAGGTAAAAGAGGAGACAAAAAATCAATACAGTAATTTACAGTGACAAAAAAGCATTAAACATCACCCAACTTCTAGCTAGATTGACCTAAATCTTCACATTAAAGTCCCATTTACCACAGTTCCTATTACCTAATACAACACATCTCTCTTTCATCAAAAAACTACAAGACAGGTTAAAATGTCAGAAAGAAATCACACTCTGAAGGTGCAAAGCAAATATCAGAACCAGACTCAGATATGGCATAAATTTTGAAATTATCTCATAGGAAATTTTAAATAACTGTGACCAATATGTTAAGAGCTCTAATGAAAGAAGGAGACAACATGCAAGATAAGACAGTTATGTAAGCAGAGAAAATGGAACTTTAAGAAAGAATCAAAAGGAAATGCCACCAGTCAAAAATACTGTAATTAATGAAAATGCCTTTGATGGACTTGTCAGTAGGTGGACAAGGCCAAGGAAAGATTCAGTGACTTAAAGCTTGGTCAACAGAAATTTCCTGAACTGAAATGAAAATAGAAAAAATGATGAATAAAACAGAACAAGACATCTAATTACTGTGGTACAGTTTCAAAAAGTAGAACATACATGCAATGGAAATACCAGAATTAGAAGAAAGGGGAAATGCAGCAGAAAAAAATATTGTAACTAATAATTACTGAGAATTTTACAAAATTAATGATAAGCAACAAACTTTAAAAATCAATAAGCGCAGAGGATACACAGAAGGATAAATATCAATAGTCTATATCTAGGCATAGAATATTCACACTGCAGAAAACCAAAGACAAAGGGGAAGAAAAAAATAACTTGAAGGAAGCTAGGGAAAATAGAACAACTTTACTTATAGAGAAACAGGAGAGGGAGACACTCTTCTCATCAGAATCAATAATCACTTTAAATATGAATGGTCTAAATACACCAATAAAAAGACAGTGTTTGTCAGATGGGATTCAAGAACAAACCCCAGGGGGCAGTCATGTGGAAACTATACGTCCATATAATTATATATCTTTTAGGTAACTACATATCTTTTAAATAATATTTTTGAAGCAGTATTTATTCTTTCAGTTTTAAGCAATGCAGAAATGTTATTTGCTAGTGTGTCTCCACTGCTTCTCACATCCTTTTGGATCATTTTAGGGCCAGGTACAAATGTACATCTAGTCCTTTACATTTATTACCTGTTGTCCTTTGAAAAAGAAATTAGATCAATATATTTAACCTGCTCTTCTTCCTTCATAGCAAAATGGTTCAGAAATTTCATTGAGCTCAAAAAAAGTAATGTAAAAGTAAAATTCTTACTGAATTGGATAAGCATAGATACTAATACATGCATTTATCCACTTGTAATTCTCCACTTTTCTTACAGGGATTTTAAAAATCTCTTTTATGTTTGCTCTTTTATTATTTCATCACTTTTTGTCATTTCTTTTTTGCCTGCCTATCTCTCTGACCAAAATGATTTCAAATTTAATCATGCTCATAATAATGTATTTCAAAATGATTTACATGCAAAAAAGGAAAAGCAACTGCACTGATGTGCAAATGTTAAATCCCTCGGGGTCTGAGACAGACTATTTCTCAAGAACTGGCCTTTGCTAATTTTTGGAAAGTGTTTGCATATAAAAGTCATGGTGTCACTATTATGCTTCTACTGAATTGCTTTGCTGTGATCAAGCACATAAGAATCAACTTTTCCTTTTTTTTTGCAAAACTACTTTAATAACCTCAAAATGTAACATATGAAATGGTCTTTTGGTGCCCTGAGTTCCTCCCTAAGCATTTCTTTTATTTTCTCTAGTGCCACATAATAGGAAATTACTCTGTTTCTCTAGGGCTTCATTTTCTAGGCTGTGTAAAGTAGTCTATGATTCTATGTGGCAGTGAATAGAATTTAATACTCTGTACTGACCAGAGTCCTTAAAAATGACAAGTGCATTTCATTTTTTCATATTTCTTAATTGAAAGACTATTTAGGGCAGGGGGGAATGTTGGAGGGGAGGAAAAGAAAGAGACAGAGACAGACACATAGAAAGGAAGAGAAATTTTAAAAAGAAAGCCTAGGCTTGCTGCTGGTTAAGCTGTACCTTTGCTTCCATGGCATTGCAAGAGAATCCCAAGGACCTTACTTAGCACTGCCAATTTACTATTAAAAAATACATCCCATTCTATTCAATTCGTACAAAAATCAAACAAAGCCATTTATTTGCTTAATTTTGTTTCAGCTTCCTTGGAATTGGAAAAAGTTATCCAGAATGGCTTTCACTGAGGTTAATATTTCAAGCTTTTCCTTTTTTCCTTTTCAATATTTTCCATGGACCCACTCTGCAGTGGTATCTTTAGGAGTTAAGTACAAAGCCACAGAGACATACTGAACATATTGATTACCAAGTAAAATGGTTTCCCTGGCAACCATAACCCAATGAAAGCCCTTAGAACTGCCTTCTTTCACACATGAAGTTTTTTCTAATGATTGCAGACATCACAGATGGCAGAAACAGATACAAAAGTACCTGCTTTAAATGTGTTGCTGCAAAAATGAAGCTGATTCAGCAAGAGATACTCTGCTCTGTTCTGTGGTTAGCTAACATATTTTTAATTTGTAACATATTTTTTCAGTAATTATAAAATGAAGTATTTCCCCCATGCATTATAGTATGTGAATGTATTAGTTGTTTATTACTGCCATAATAAATCAACACACACTTAGTGGCTTAAAATAACAAAAAGTTATTATCTTATAGTTCTGCGGGTTAGAAGTCTGACACGGGTCTGCCTGGACTAAAATCAAGGTGTCAGCAAGTTTGTGTTCCTTTCTGGAGGCTTTAAGAGAGAATGGAGAATCTTCCTCTAAGAGAAATGGAAAATCCATTTCCTTGCCTTTTTTTCAGTTTCTGCAAAACATCTGCTTTCCTTGGCTTATGGCTCCCTTCTTTTTTTATGCTAGAACCTTCACATCTCAGGTCTTTCTTCCACTGTCACTTGGCAGCCAGTAAAGATTCTTACTTTTAAAGACTCTTCTGATTATTTTGGGTTCACTTGATTATATTGGGTCCACCTGGATAATCCAGAATGTTCCCCCCAGTGCAAGGTCATACCCTTAATCCTCTTCATCATGTCAGCAAAAGCCTTTCAGGCATGTAAAGTAACATATTCACCTGTTCCGGGGATTAGGCCTCAGAGACCTTTAGAGAGTCATTATTCTGTCTGCCACAATGAGTTTATTGTCTACCATGCTGACCAAAAAAAAAAAAAAAAAAAAGGACACTTCTTAAAATATTGATGTGCAATGCAGCATGAACTTTGAATGGCTTCCTTTAAGTACTGGTGATTATTTCCCATTGATCTAGAGTGGAGATCAACAAACTTTTTCTGTAAAGGACGGACTTTATATACATTTGGCTTCACCCACCATACAGTCTCTGTTACAACTGCTCAATTCTGCCATGGTAATGTGAAAGCAGCCATTGACAATACATCAAAGAATAAGCTTGGCTGTGTTCCAATAAAAATTTCTATACAAAAACAGGCAGCAGGCCAGATTTGGCCCATGGTCTACAGTTTGCTGACTTGTAAACTAAAGTTATAAAATCTCTAATCCCATAAGTAAAATCTGAACACATTTTCAGAACTGAGACCTCTCTCGTTGAATGTAGAAGACAACAAAACTAAAAGTTTGCATGTGGCTTCTTTAAGCATATAATGAAGAATACAGGCATTCTTTTTTTTTTCTTTAAGCTTTTTTATTTAAACATATAATGTAACCCCACCACCCTCTCCCAACCCCTCTCCCCCCCACCCCCCTCAGATTGTTTTATGACATTAAGAGTCTCTTTTGGTTTGTCTCCCTCCCGATCCCATCTTGTTTCATTTTTTCTTTTCCTACCACCTTAACCCCCACCCCCGTTGCATCTCCACTTCCTCATATCAGGGAGATCATGTGATAGTTGTCTTTCTCTAATTGACTTATTTCGCTAAGCATAATACCCTCTAGTTCCATCCATGTCGTCGCAAATGGTAAGATTTCATTTCTTTTGATGGCTGCATAATATTCCATTGTATATATATACCACTTCTTTTTTAACCATTCATCTGTTGATGGACATCTAGGTTGTTTCCATAACTTGGCTATTGTGGACATTGCTGCTATAAACATTCGGGTACACGTGCCCCTTCGGATCACTACGTTTGTATCTTTAGGGTAAGTACCCAGTAGTGCAATTGCTGGGTCATAAGGTAGCTCTATTTTCAATTTTTTGAGGAACCTCCATGCTGTTCTCCAGAGTGGTTGCACCAGCTTGCAGGGAATACTGGCATTCTTCATGATCATAAAATTTTGTTGAGTTTCAGTGGTAGAGAATAAGACTATGAAGAGCTAGAAGACCAAGAGTCAGCCCTCAGTGAGCTTGTAACACAATTAGATAGGTGACACTCATTGAAAGATAATAACTTTTTTTAATCTATGTACATAATTGAGTACATTATTTAACTTCCAAAAATGTATTTTAAAATTGTATATTGGGAGTTCCAACTCTGGTAATGGAAAAGAACTTTTTATGGAACTTACCTCCCTGAAGACAACAATGATAAACTCTGGACAAAATATTTTTAAAAATAAACAACTATATGTTGACAGTGGAGACTGACTAATAACACACCAGCAACTTTTGCTTCAAGAAATACTACCTAGATATTCTTCACATGGAAGAGAAATGACAACAGATAAAAGCTAAGATCTATAGGGAGAAATAAAGGGTGTTCAAAGTGCTAATCATATGGGTAAATACATAAGATTTTCTCTTGTTCTTTTTGTCTGTGTATATATGTATGCACATTAATGTGTGTGATTCCCTGTACATACTCACTTCTTTTTAAATATATTTGAAAGCTATAAGAATGTTTAAAGCAAATATAAAAGAGGGGCTAACACTGTACCATGAATTTCTAATGTATTTGATATAAGATACACAACAAAAATAACACTTAGGATGGAGAATAATAACTGATGCATGATCCTTACACTTTACATGAAAGGATACAATATTGTTCTAAGTAATAAATTAAGTATCTATATTGTAATTGCTAGCACACACACACACACACACACACACACACACTATAAAGAGGCATAGCTACAAAGCCAATACAGGAATTAGGATGAAACACTAAAAAGTATTTAATAAAGGGAAAGAAGGCAGCGAAAGAAAAATAAATGAACATAAACCTGTTGGGACAAAGAGGAATGAATAGTACAATGTATAGACCTAAATCCAAACATATCAATAATTATTAAATATAAATGAATTAAAGACTCCCAATAAGAAACCAAATCATACCTTAAATGTAAAGGCAACCTATATGTAAGTACATAGATTGGTAGTAAAAAGACAGTGATATCTCATGAAAAGTAACAACATAAGAAATCTGAGTGGCTATGCTAATGCCAGAAGAAAAATGACATCAATACAAAAATTATTACCAGACATTAAGGGGGACAGTTCATAATGATACAAGCTTAATTCACCAGTGTGACATAAGGATTATAAAGTTTGTGCAATAGTTGAAGAGTTTAAAAAATCACAAAGCAAACACTGATAGAATTCAATGGAGAAACAAACAAATCCATGCTCATATATTGGATGAGTTAATATTGTTAAATTCTACTTCTCCAAAAATTGACCTATAGAGTCAATGAAAACTCAACTAAAATCCCAACAGAATATTTTTGGTAGATAATTAACAGTTGACTTCAAAATTTATATGGCAATGTTCAGGAACTAAAATAACCAAATAATCTTGGGGAAATAAAGTGAAAATATTTGGAAGACTCTCACTACCATATTTCAAGAGTTATTATTAAACTATAGTAATCTTGATAGTGTGGTGACAATATAGGATTGATAAATAGACTAATATAAGGGTGCCTGGGTGGCTCAGTCAGTTAAACATCTTTCTTCAGCTCAGGACATCCCAGGGTTCTGGAATAGAGCCCCACATCAGGCTCCCTACTCAGCAAGGAGTCTGCCTCTCCCTTTGCCTGCCGTCCCCCCCTGCTTGTGTGCTCTCTCTCTCTCTTTCTCTCTGTTAAATAAATAAGTAAAACCTTAAAAAAAATAAATAGATTGATAGAATAGACCCATTCTTATAAGATCAAGTGATTTTTTTAAACCAAGGAACCAAAGTAATATAATAGAAAAAGGAAAGTCTTTTCAACAAATTCTGATAGAACAACTGGCTGAAATTAATTCAAGATGGATCATAAAACTAAAAATAAAGCAAAATTCTATAGAAACTTCTAGAAGAAAACATAGGGAAATATCTTCATAAACTTGGGATGGGTAAAATTTCTTAGGATCTAGAAAACATTCTCCATAGAAGAAAAAACTGGTAAAATGTATTTCATCAAACCTAAAATTTCTGCTTATCAAAAAGTACTGTCAAGAAAATGAATATGTAGGTCACACTAGAAAAAGTGTGGCATATATACATATTTAATATATATTTAGGCATTAAATATATGTAACTTATAATTTTATAATTTATAATTTATAACATATTATATGTAAGTATATAAAATATATGTCCAGAACATTTAAAGAACTCTTATCACTTTGTAATGACAAGACAACTCTAAAAAATAAGGTAAGGGGAAGAGAGATCTTCAAAAGACATTTTAAAATGGAATGTATACAAAAGTCCAATACACACATGAAGAAGAGTTTGGCATTGGTAACCATCTAGGAAATGCAAATTTAATGCCACTAATACCCACTAAAATGGCTAAATTTTTTTAAAGATTTTATTTATTTATTTAACAGAGAGAGAGATAGTGAGATAGAGAATACAAGCAGGGGGAGTGGGAGACAGAGTAGCAGGCTTCCCACTGAGCAGGGAGCCCATTTTGGGGCTCAATCTCAGGACCCCAGGATCATGACCTGAGCCGAAAGCAGACACTTAATGACTAAGCCTCAATGCCTAAGTTTTTAAAAAGAGACTTTATTTATTTATTTTACAGAGAGAGTGAACACAAGCAGGTGGAGCAACAGGCAGAGGGAGAGGGAGAAGCAGATCCTAACTAAGCAGAGAGCCCAACACTGGGCTCAATTTCAGAACCCTGGGATCATGACCTGAGCAGAAGGCAGACTCTTAACTGACTGAGCCACTCAGGTGACCCTAAAATGGCTAAATTTTTGAAAACAAAAGCCCTTGAGTACAACTCCAAATATTGATAAGGATGTGCAGTGCCTGGAACTCGAATACCTTGCTGAGAAAATGGTAGAACCATTCTGGGAAAAGCTTTGGCAGTTTATTATGAAGTCAAATGTTTACCTGCCCTGTCAATTAGAAATTTCAGTCCTAGGTATTACTTAAAGGAAAGAAAATATTTATCTGTTTCAAAATGCTCATAGCCATTTACTTGCAATAACTCCAAGCAGGAAATATTCATCCACAGAAACATGGGTAAACACTTTGTGGTATATCATACAATGTAATGCTGCTAAACAATACATAGGAATGAACAATCAATGGATGAATGAAAAACATGGCTGAATCTCACAACAACTGTGAATGAAAGAAACTTGACATGAAAGAGTACCTACTATATAATATTGTTTATAGAATTTCTAGAAAAACAAAACTCATCAGTGTCTAAAACTACCAGGAAAATGTTGGCTGGGCGGGGGGGGGGGCTCCTGTGGAGCTCAATCAGTTAAGCCATCAACTCTTGATTTGACTCAGATCATGGTCTCATGGAGTGGGATCCAGCCTCACTCAGCATGGAGTCTGCTTGTCCTTCTCCCTCCACCCACTTGCCCTCTTGCTTTCTCAAATAAGTATAAAATCTTTAAAAAAACAATGTTGTTTCTGCAAAGGGAAGATTCACCTCGAAGTAGCACAACAGAATTTTCTAAGGTAATGGAAATGTCCTATTTCTAGATAGAATAGAGTATTACAGGTGGATGCATTTATTAAACTCATCAAACTGTGCACTTAATATTCATGTATATAATTATACATAAATTTTATGCTAAAGAAAGCCCAGTAACCAAAAATTATACTCTAGTTAGTAAGTTCGCTTTCCACACTGGGTATCGTGAGCAATTTAGAAACTACTTTCTGTTTGTTATAAGAATGAGCAAAGGAGTGACTATATAGAATGATGAAAGTCATTTCCCACCACTGAAGAAGAGAATTACAAATATAAAAAGGCAAGGACTAGAATTTATCCTCTGATGTCTTATTATTGTAATGGAATTGGATGTATCAGTATGAACTTTTACTCCTAAATTTATGTAAAATATTGTCTTCTTTTTTTCTTTTCCTTTCCTTCATCTGTCTCCACCCCCTTCTCCTCACCCACTGCCCCTTGATTCTCTCTCTCTGTATACGTATGTATACACATGCATACTTCCTAGCTGTCTTCTCAGAAAGACATTATTATTTTTTTCTTCTGTAAATAATTGTAACATCAAAGCAATAAGCACACCTGGAACCTAGATTTTGGTTTCTAAATACCATTACCCACTTAAAGAGGCCAGCCTTCCCAGGAGAAAGGTTTGATTTCACAATTGGCAGGGAAACAGGATGAAATGGCAAGAGCTTGGGTCAGAAACAAAGTATCGTGGTCAGGTTTGAGTATCAACTAGTCAGAATCCAGTTAGACATAAGCAGGAGGATAACAGAAGGACAACTGCTAGAGACCACAGTTCCCTCTCCCCCTCCATCTCCCTTAAACCAACTCCTTTTGTAATTTAGCACAGACTGATAAGCAGAAGACACACTCTATGGGGAGGCTCCAACTTTGGAACATGTGCATTCAAGACATGCCTTGTCTGTTACTAACCCTGAGGCTATCATAATATCATTATAATATTATTTGCACTGCAGTTTGGGTCCTCCCCCACCCGACCTCCAGTAAGTTGTGCTTAGGCCTTGAGGAAAGATGACTAATACAAACTTGCTCAGAGGTTTGGAGTGGAGGAAATAAAGGCAGGTCTAAGAGTGGAACTATAACTCTAAGAGGGGGGAGAGGAGACCAAATAAATCCTGGACACAATGAGGAACTCAACGTGCTGCCATCCATCCTTGGGTGAACCTGCTTCTGTCTCTGGAGTGTACTGTCACTTTCTCTTAAATAAAACAAAAATTTTGCTACTTCAATTTTATAGAAACTCTAGCCTGAATTCTTTCCTTGGAGAAGACGAGGCTGGAGGAGTTCCGCAACTCAAACCCCCGCCCTACCCCGGTTAAAAAGCCAGACTCTAGCCCCAGGAACTAAACCAAACACTACTCAAAGTTTTGTGGAGAAAGTATTTTGTAGAAGTGATTAACATCTACAACCAGTTGACTTTAAAAGGAGATTATCCAGGATAATCTGCATGGGCCTGAGCCAGTTAGTTAAGAGGCCTTTAAGACCTAAACTGAGGTTTCCCTGCAAAGGAAGAAATTCTCCTGGGGGCTGCAGTTTCAGCTCCTGCATAAGAGTTTTCAGTCTTCCCAGGGTCTCTGCAGATTGTGGATTTGCCTAGGCAGCCCTGCAGTCATATAAGTCAATTCTTTGCAATAAATCACCTATCTATCTATCTATCTATCTATCTATCATTTCCTAGTGGTTCTGTCTCTCTGGTGGAGTCCTAACTGACAGAGTCGGGAAGTACAAAATTATGGCAACATAACAAAAAGATACAGCAGCTAGCTTGAAGGGGCTTCTACTTACCCCAAATGAAAATACAGGACATCAAAATAAATAATGGGTTAAGAAAATAGGACTCTGGGACGCCTGGGTGGCTCAGTGGGTTAAGCCGCTGCCTTCAGCTCAGGCCATCATCCCAGCGTCCTGGGATTGAGTCCCGCATCGGGCTCTCTGCTCGGCAGGGAGCCTGCTTCTCCCCTCCTCTCTCTGCCTACTTGTGTGATCTCTGTCTGTCAAATAAATAAATAAAATCTTTAAAAAAAAAAAA
>RCUC01110548.1:0-20497 GCA_003697995.1 Taxidea taxus jeffersonii
CCAAATATTGGTGGCAGGTGAATAAGAAAAATATTGAAGACAGCTTAGTAAACTAACTTGTTTTATATAAAAATGTGTTAGTACAGGAGAGTAAATGGGAGGAAAGTGGATTCTTTTCTGGATGAATTTTTAAGAACATGAGGGATGATTTGGGGGAAACTTTTGAGGGTGTAGGAATACATACCTGCAGACACAGAAATGAAGGTGAAAAGAGTGAAAAAAAAAGAGAAGATGAAAAAAATTTCCATCCACTCAATTATTATGGAATTCCATTCACCTCTGCCATTCTTTAAAAGATTTTCAGGAGACATAAGTCTCTATATAAGTTGTAACACTATTTATTATAACTCTGTACATGGATTAGCCCTCAAGGTATTCAGCTTTATTCAGGTTACTTTTATTTTGTGTGTTCTTACCTCCACATTTGGACCCATAGTCAAATGTTCATCTGCACCTGAAATTTAGCAAATTAATTCTGAGCCTAGGAGCAAGTGTTTCCATTATCATAACTGTCGTGCCAAGAGATTGAGGCTGTTCAGACATGACGTGTGAGTGGTTTTTAGACTAATACAACAGAAATAGAGGAAAACAGAAGTCCTGAGATAAAAATTATAATTTTTCAAACATTCTGTGTTTTCACCAGAAAATGCTATATAGAGAATTAAAATATGCCCTATGTGAGTTTATGGAAATGGAAGAACCTTAAGAAATGGGGTAACTACAAGTTAGACCTACTTTTTATCTAAGTCTCAAAAGCACCGATTTCTTAAGGCATTTGAACCCTTTTTGGATAGTTGGGGAAAGTGGATGTAGAAGGAAGTTTTACTAAAAGGGGACACAGTAAAATATTGGAATGGCTGGAAAGGGAAGAACCAAAAGGGATTTGTTTTATTTTTGTGTGTGTGGGGGGGGAGATTACAAATTTTATATATGCTTATGAGAATGACACAGCAGAGAACATACAAGTCAGGGTGTGGGAGAGAGTAGAGTCTGATACTAGGTGGTTATCGAGTTAGCATGTGGGAAACCTCTGGTGCCTACATAGGGATTTTATCTTAGATGGGAAATGGGCACTTACCTCTAGTAATAGGAGTGAAAACAAAGCATATGAGTAAGCTGCAGGTGAACAGTGTAGTGGGAGTTTATGGAAGTTCTCTTCTGATTATTCAATTTTATAGAAAAGTAACAAATATGCCATTATATAAATATGAGATTGTAGAGATGGAATGGGTGTTTGATGAGTAAAAAGGAAGAAAAACATGAATTATGTATCTAGGAGAGTGAGAGAATAAATGGACTAGGAGACATGGCATAATTCTTGGCCATTAAGAATCGACCTCCCAGATTTAAAAAATGCCAGGCAAAATAGATTTGTGTTTTTCTCTAGCTGTGTTTAGCTCCCCAGGTGCACTTGTGTAAAAACAACAAAGGTAAAAATATTAGGGTTATGGATTTGTCAAAGAATGGTCTCTTATAGAAGTTCAGTAAAGCCAGTGAAGAGCAAAGGTGACAGGAATATATACAAGGAGTTGATAATGTTTGTCCACCAGAATTTATTCTGCATGAGGTGAGAAAATAAACATCAGCTATATAAAGTACAAAGGTAAATCAGGCTGACTCTGTAAATTTTAGTCCAGGTGAAGTTGAAGAATTATTAGAGCTGGAATATGTGATGAAATAAGATAAGAAGTTAGCAGGAGATGGTCTGAATGTAAGATGTTTTAAATTGATATTGCAGAGTTTACACTTACTGGGAATTAATGAAAAGTTCTAGTGTAGGGTCTTTCAATCTCGGCACTTATCAACACTTTGGGCTAGATAATTGAGTGTGTGTGTGTGTGTGTGTGTGTGTGTGTGTGTGTAGGCTACCTAGTGCAATGTAGGATATTTAGCAGGATGCTCACTAAACTCTACTCATTAAATGTTAGGAGCAAATAAATAAATAAAATCTTAAAATAAATAAATAAATAAATAAATAAATAAATAAATAAATGTCAGGAGCAACCCACCTCCCTTCTAGACTCAGTTGTGAGTACCAATAATGTATCCAGACATGGCCAAATATTTCCTGGTGAAGCAAATTATCTCCAGATTGAGAACACTGGTCTAGAATATAGCCATGGGAGTGAGTGGCAGAGGAGAAGTAAAGGGCATGATCACAGATGGAGAAGTTAGAGAGATAGGACAATTATCTACTTATGTACTGAAATAATCAAGAATTATAAGAAAAGTAGTGTTGAAGAAAGCTACAATGATAGTAGCTACAATTATACACGAGTTATGGGGAAGTGATGATCCATGAGATTGTTGACAAAAGGTACAATGAAGAGGTTTCAGGAGTTATGATAGGACGAAGGAGGGAGTGGAATATGAGCCATGTTTGTGTGAGGAGTCTCAACCTTCTTGAGAACTGTATACATGGAATGAAGAAGGAGAACCTTTTGAGCTGGGAAGTCAGTGTTTGCAAGCTGTGAATGTTGTGAGTATAGAAGGGTGGGTCAAGTAGAATAGGTTCAGACCATGTTATAGACCCTAAAAATGGACTCTCAGAGGCCTGGGAGATGGGAGGAGTCTTATTTTCAGCTGTTGAGACTCCCTCTTGACTCATCTCTGTGAACAAAGTATAAACCTGTAAAGTGTGGTCTTACCTCGAGAGAACTGGGATCACTCTTAACTCTAGGAAGAAAGCCGATTCCTTGTCAACTCCTTTCCATAGACAATAGAAAAGAGATAGAGAGGCTATATTTTACTTTGAAGGCTATCTGTTTAGATTCCTATACTAGAGGTAAGAGGGACTAGGAAGACACGGTATTACCCCAAAAGTTTCCTCCTCATTGGGAAGAATGATCTTGCATTGGACCCTATCAGTGCAGGAATCCAAGAGGAAGACCAACTCCTATTGGGTAGAAAAGACATAGAAAAGTGGGATGTGATTGGATTGTGAATGATTAAGGGAGTGGAATCTATTATCCTACAAATGTTGGATAGAGTCACAAATACTTGATTAAGAAGTAGTACCTGATGGACAGAAGGAAGGAAATTAAAATCTTTCTTCATCTTTACGATTCTCACCCTCCAAATTAGAAAGAATTGCTGTTAATGAGTAAATTAGGGAAACAGTTAAAGAAGCATGATAGTTTAAATTGATCTACCTAATGAAGAGAGAAAGGGTACGGAGAGAATAGGTGAACATTTTTGGCCTAAGGTAGCTGCTGAATACACTAAGGGTGTGTGTGTGTGTGTGTGTGTGTGCTTATATGCGTTAGTGTGTATATGTCTGCATATACACCTGCATACATTTATAGAGAGAGTTCAATAAATAGATTGTAGATGTATCAGATACACATTCAGGGTGGATATCATACACACATACATATATCCATATATTACACATTTGGAAGGAGAAAGAATGGAGGATACAAGTTCCAAGGAGTCTGAGTTACTTTACAAAAGGACCAACTTTATACATGTTGGGTAAACTTTTTAAAAATTTTGAACTATTTATTTTTTTTTATTTATTTATTTATTTAGTATTTTATTTATTAGTTAGAGAGAGAGAGAGAGCGAGCACAGGCAGACAGAGAGGCAGGCAGAGGCAGAGGGAGAAGCAGGCTCCCTGCGGAGCAAGGAGCCCGATGTGGGACTCCATCCCAGGACGCTGGGATCATGACCCGAGCCGAAGGCAGCCGCTTAACCAACTGAGCCACCCAGGCGTCCCTGAACTATTTATTTTTAAAATATTTTCAGTATTGGAGTGTCTTTTCCAGTATTTTTTTTTTTTTAATGTCTGCAATTCCATACCAGGCCTGTACCAAGAGGTTAAAAAGGCTTACATTCCTAGAGATATTTAGAACTCAATAAAACTTTGGGGTTAGAAGAATGTTAGGTCAAGAGACTGCCTTACTATGATTTAATGTTTTCTTTTGTTTGTTTAAATCTCACACTTTTGGGGACATGAATTCAGCAGTATATCTAAGGAGTCATTCCCAAGTTAATTCATTTGGGACTGCTGGCACTTTTTCCTAACCAATGTCTTTATTATCAATTGACTCTTTTTAAAAACAACTAATAGAAATTTGGATTAAGAAGCACGTTGTATAGTTTAGGTAAATGCAGGCAGAGTTTACATCATGTTTAAAGAGATACTGTGATATTTAATAATACTACATAGACTGGTAATGTCCAGGATTTAATGAGAAACTGTATATTTTTACTTAATACATGATAGTGGATGCCTTTGTCTGGGTTTTTGCCTCATGTTCTGAAAATCTGGTTTCTCACAGATCTGTTAACTGTGTCAAAGATCAAGGTATTTATTATATTAATCATGTTTTCACTATCAGTATATAAACACCCTATCAAAACAAGCAAAGAAAAAATGACTATAATTAGCACATCATATTTAAAACTAGGTTATTTTCCAGAGTATACAGATATCCATATCCAAGTAATTGCTTTCCTCACATCTCTATCATATTTACTTTTTCTTTCCAATCTATTGTTTATCATTTAAAAATCCTGGGAATATATATCACGCCCTTGTGCTTGTAGATGCATTCCTAGTGAATTTTCTTTTATTTATGTCAGGGTAAATCCTAGTTTTTTTTCTCTCTTTTACTGTCTGATTTTTGAATTATTAAGCTATTTTCCAATTATGGTTATTAGATTGCTGCTTCTGATTTTTAAATTTTTTTTTTGAATTGTGTTTTTTGAATGACAAGACAGGGGCCCAAGTAGTCAAATCGATAGTATCTGTTTCTTCCATGATTAGAAAGACACACCTGCATGTGTTTATTATATGCTGTGAGACATCGGTACCATCATCTCCCAACTGGCAGGGCTTTTCTCTTATGTGACTGCCCCTTTCACTCTTCATCTGAAGCCTGGAACTCTTGGAAATGTTTTGCTGAATGGCCATCCCCAAACTATATGAGACTATTAGATCCTAATCTTTGTTTTTTTTTTTTGAAAGACCTAAGATTTAGAAAGATCCTGCTTTTATTAGAAGAGAAACAAAAAAAGCCTTTAACAAAAAAAAAAATCTCTTAAATTGGATTATTTTGCAATTTCTTCAAAGGTACAGAGATCTCCAGATTGTCTTACAGTTTGAGCCCACAGAAATTACTCCATCTCAAGTCTTCTCAAGGAAACGCTATCACCATTGACTCATGCCAAAACCCTTGCCTCCTATGCCACCTGGCATGATGGTGAAAAGCATGACCTCTGTAGCCAGTGCACGATTCTGGGCTTAAAATCCCAAGTATCTCTAGCATCACCCTGGAGAGATCCATATTATCCTCTTTTGTGTTAAGGTGATATATCTGCTTGTGAAGTGAAAAGATGAAGTAGAGGAGGTATCTATGAATTCTTTAAGAGCTTACCTCAAATTTTATCTATTGATTGTTTTATTCATTGCCTTAATAGAATGAAATTTGGTGTACGAATGGTTAAAACTGAGAAAGGTCTTGGTAATAGAACATTCACAGCTTGCAGAGTTCAGTCAACATGATCTGAAGCAAGGTCAGAGTTGCTGGGGTGGGTAAAAGGGGGACATACACTGAGGAAAGAGAGAGGGATAATTGACAGGGAATGGAGCAAGGCTGAAGTTAAAACACTTAACAAATTTAGGTTCTCACCAATAAAGAATACGGACTACATGTCCTTGTGTGGCTGGAGTCAGTTCCTCTGACTGTCCTGCTTGTGGGAGCCTGAGCTCCACTGGGGACCTAGACATACTCAGCCATCAGTTTGGTAAACAGAGTGTTTTACTTTCTACTTACATAGCACAAGCCAGAACTCAGGGCCCCTCTGCTGAGTACCCTTGGGGAGAACAACACAAGAAGATTATTCATTTTTTCCTCTGCCTTCCTCAAAGAAAATAAGATGAATAGAGAAATAGATTGATAAATGCGTAGATATTTAGCTTGAAGTCCTGCTGGTTTCACTCTACATGGATTCTTCCTATGTGTTATTTTTCTGTCCTCTACTTCCAAAACACAGTGTCATACTTCAAGCAGTTAAATTTCCTTCAGCAGGACGAGCTGTCTTCCGCCCATCTTCTGAGAATCAGTGCAGACAGAGGATGTTACCAGGTGCAGAGCCGTCAGCCTTGCCCGTTTACAGGGGCTTGTTTGTCAAAGTTCACAGCTTAGCAACATTTACTGCTACTCTAACTTTCTCTGCAGTGTTATGGTTGTAATTATTTAGTGTTATTCTGGGAGTTAATTGCCAGGAAACAAAATTAAGGGAGCATGTCTGATCCTTTCCCTCCTCTGAGACTACTGAAAAAAGAACTGAAAAGAGGTGAGCCTTAATATCAATCCAGCATGGACCATTTCTCTTGTCATTGGTCTCATTGAAGGAGCTCACTTCAGGAGAGTCACAAAGAGGTCAGAAGATTTTAAACTGCCAACTTAGATCTGCATTACAACTCCCAAAGACTTTTCAGCAGTTTGGTATGGATATGCCAAAAATCTAGCTCATTTCTCTATCATGAGATTGCAGAATGAATCCTGGTTTTCACTGTGCTAACAGAGCAGCTCTTGGAGAAAATTTCAATGAGGTATTTTAGGAGTGATTATCTTTAAAAACCATTATATATTAAATTATTAGAAAAAAAGATTTAAATCGGTTGAAATAATTGAATGACATCATTGATAAAATTTAATCAGATGGTGATCTAGGCTGAAGAATGTGCGAAATATATTTTTGGATCATTAAGCCTAAAAGAGGATCACCTCAAATGGGACATTAAGTTCAGAAGGGTTTATGTCATCACTAGTATATCCATCATTGTGGGGTTACTCAGAGTTTACTGAGAAACAGAAAAAGTGCCGCATCAGCTCATTTTCCTCTTGAGGGAGAGAATTGTTTCCTTCTTGAAGCAGTCCCTTAGTGATGCTTGGATCTATTTTGCCTTGACCCTTACCTCACTGTCAAAGACAGAGGGTGCTTCTCAGCTGCTCAGTAGTGGTAGGACGCTCTTGCCCATGCTCAGCTTCTTCTTCCTCTGTCAGCTTCATATCTGTCATGGCCTGAGCTTCTATTAATAACCGAATGTTCATTTCACATTCAAACAATTAGAGAGGAAACTATTTGTCTTAACTGCTGAGCCTCCAACAGATGTTTTGTTGATAGTGGTAAGACACCCTCATCTAAACTATTGCTTTAAGATGGGAAAACACTGCTTGGTACTAACATTGGGATTGTGATAACTTTGAAAATGTTCACATTCTACTTTGAAGGGCAAATACACTTAAAATTAAGGCATCATTTTATAAAGATGAGATAATAGTAATATCTCATGAACGCACAGTTGATTTTTTTATTTTTATTTTTTTTACTTTATTTAAGCTTTATTTAAACATATGATGTAACCCCACCACCCTCACCCAACCCCTCTTCCCCCCACCCCCCTCAGTTTGTTTTATGACATTAAGAGTCTCTTTTGGTTTTTCTCCCTCCCGATCCCATCTTCTTTCATTTTTACTTTTCCTACCACCTTAACTCCCACCCCCGTTGCATCTCCACTTCCTCATATCAGGGAGATCATGTGGTAGTTGTCTTTGGCCAACAGACACATGAAAAAGTGCTCCACATCACTGGGCATCAGGGAAATACAAATCAAAACCACAATGAGATACCACCTCACACCAGTCAGAATGGCTAAAATGAACAAGTCAGGAAATGACAGATGCTGGCGAGGATGTGGAGAAAGGGGAACCCTCCTACACTGTTGGTGGGAATGCAAGCTGGTGCAACCACTCTGGAAAACAGCATGGAGGTTCCTTAAAAAATTGCACAGTTGATTTTTACGTGTTTTGTACATTCATAGAATTTGTGCACATGTCAAACCATACTGTAGGAGCAATTCTGTTATGATGTAAAAATAGTAACTTTTGGGTGGAACAGAATTTTTAAAACTTCTTAGGCTAGTAAAAGCTTTTTGTCAGGTGATAATGTCAGTTTTAGAGAATACGATAGTTTCATGAATTCACTAGTTTTTATAAGCTAAATATTTAATAACATACTAAGTTTTTGTTTGTTTTTAGCTAAACAATGCAACTTCTCTGTGCGATCCTCCTCTCAAAAAACATTTTGAGTTATTTTCCTTTTTTAAACCATTTAATAATCAAGGTAATGTGAAAGGTACAGGTTGATCATATTCCTGATCAAGAGGGTAGGTTTTCACTTCCAAATACTTGAAATTGTCCCTCCTCCATTGGCACAAAGACATAAGCCTAGCAATGTGAGGCTTTATAATTACGCTGAAACACTTTTAATAAACTTTTTTTTCTTTAACCACCATCTTTGAGTTGAAGCTATTAAGATACATAAAGCTTATTATCTCCAAGAATTTATTCACAAATAATGCTCATTGCTTTTTATTTTGATTTTGCTTATTCACATATTGAGTTATATTAAGAATGATGTACAAATTATGTTCTTTCACCTTGTTTCAAGGAGGACATCTATGAATCCAGTGGAATCCCTTGATCACCTTTACTTAGCAAAGCAGGGAGAAAGAAGCCAAAGGCAGGAAATTCTCTCTTCCCTCTAGATATCTAGATATAGATACAGATATAGATAGATGTCAGTATATATTTGGCTTTCAGTAGATCTTAATTCCAGTTGGGGCTTAGTTTATGGTCTGATGTGACATAACAGGTCAGTTAATTTCTCTGAGACTAATTTTCCTTGATCTGTAAAATGTTAATGTTATGTAAGACTTAGTTGAGAGATTTAAGAAGTTAATTCAGGAACATGATTTCCAGGCTTTAGATTATTATACAAATATTATTATTATTTCTTCTGGAGCTAGTATTAATAATTACTGTTAACTGGAATATCAGGTCTGACTTGTGGCTTTTCCAGCTACAACCTACATGGCTTCTGTTTTCATTGTTTACTTACTAAGAGTAGACTGGTAGTTTTTGATGTACTCCTGTGTTATCCTAATAAGATACCAAGTATCTTAGTATGATAACCATACTTTTTCAATGTAGACTTGATTAGAATAAGAATTATCTATGTAGGACTAAGACAAATCAACCAGATCATTTGGTAGTATACATCAGTAATGCAGTTATGCTGTTGGAAAAATACAGATTATTTTTGAATCACTTAAAATTTACAATTATTTTTTAATTATTTGAAATCTTTTCAAGCAACAGTAGACACATTATACAAAAACATACAAATTTGTATTTGTATAAATATTGACTACTGTATAATTTACTTCAGATAGAAGTATGCTGACATGGATTGAAGGGTATCCAGGAAAGATGGCAGCAGCTACTAAGTTTAAGGAAGATGAAATCAAATTATGGTCAAAGTCTACTTTAGAACAAATTAGTGGGACATAGACAGACATAAAATAATCATGAAAGAATCCACCATCAAGTCATAACAATTCTAAATGTGTAGGCACCAACAACACAGCTTAAAAATATAGGAAGAAGAATCACATAAAACCCAGAAGTAGACCAACACAAATATACTGAACTGATTTTTGACAAAAGTGCAAAAGCAATTCATTGTTAAGGATAGTCTTTTCAATAAGTGGTGCGCAAGTAGTTGGGCATCTAAAATAATAGAATGTAGGTTAAAAAAATAAGAGAAAACCTTCAGAATCTAAGACTAGGTAAAGAGCTCTTAGAGCTGACATCAAAAGCATGACTCAAAAAAGGAGAGAGAAAAAAAATAAACTGAGCCTCAAAAAATTTTAAAAATTTCCTCTCAGAAAGACCCAGTAAAGAGGATGGAAACATAAGGTGTAGTGGGAGAAAATATTTGAAACCCATATATATGAGATCTTTATCAGATCTCAAAACTCAGGAGGAAAAAAACAAAGTATTTCATTTAAAAAGGGGCAAAAATAATGAACAAATATATCACTTAAGAGGATATACAGATGACAAATAAGGACATGGAAAGATGTTCAACATCGTAAGCCATTAGGGACATGCAAATGAAAACCAAAGTGATATATCCTTATGCAAATACTAGAATCACTATTGTGAAAATAGCAACAATACTAAATGCTTATATAGATGTAGAGGTAACTGTTGATATTTGGGAGAATGGAAAGTCCATTGTTGCATACATTTTGTGATTAAAAGTGCATCATTATTGCATTGCAAATGTTTTGTTATGCCAGACATATGACCCAGATTAGTTTCATGAGCCACCGTTGTGTGACTTGTTGGCTGATTGGACTAACCAGGAACACCATAAACTAAACAAAGGTGCCAGCTGTGTTAAGACATTGCTGATAATACTGAGAAGAAGTCTATAGTACGATGTGGTAAATCTGCTGAGATCAGTCAAGGGAAGAACCTTAGGTAGTGTAGCCTCCCTCATGTGAGACAAAGGGGTCAACCATTTCCAGAAGTCAAGAATCTGGTGTAGAGCAATATCTCGGCATCAGAAATAGTCTATGATGGAGGATGTGTGGCTGTGCTCAGGGAGAAATGGTAGTATTTTTGTGTGATACAGACTGAAATAGCAGCTTGAGTTCAGTTGGTTTCATCAGATAAAGGGCATTTAACTTGGGCATTTGCATGAAGAATCCAGCTCGTTTGATCAGTAGCTGTGATTAGTTTCTGCAGTTCATGGCCCCAACTAGCAGAGTATTAGTTTTCCAAGTGGCAGACCAAACACTTGGCTATTTGCAAGTCCCCAGGCCCCAGTGAAATTATAGTAAGTTTCATCAAGGCGAGCATAAGCCAGAGTTATGAAAATTCCATGAGTTCTGTCCATGGGGTAGAGCGACCATGCCATTTTCTGTTCTTCACTACTAGCATTGAGGTTGAACAGATGCAGAAGCCCAGGGGATGCCATTAGTTTTCGGCTTAGCCAAACCATCAGTGGACCGGGCCCAGACATTTAGGGGAACCTATATGAATTAAGAGCCCCATGAATACAGCATCTTTCTATAAGACAGTGGTATGGGGGATTAAATTGCTCCCAAAGTGGTTGTTGCCACTTTTCAAGTAAAGTGGATATATGGGGGCCAATGCCAGGCCAGTTGCATTGTTGACTATAACATTTCTCTTTAAAAAGTGAGGCCTGTTGTGTCCTTCCTACCTTCTTAGTTGTTAAGTCCAAGTTACCCAAGATTAGGCATTCAGTTTCGACAAGAATCCAATGGCAAGACAATAACTGCTTTCAAAAAGATTAATCATGGCAATCCTGTCATGGAAGGGATGAAGCTGATACCCAGGGGCTGCCTCTACATTGCGGCTTCACTCTTTGACAAATGTCCAGTTGACGGACATTGACAGTCATAGAGACTGTCCAGTTGACAGTCATAGAGACAGGGTTCAAAGATGTCATTAGTGCTCTGTGGAGGCATAAAGAGAGAGTGTGTGCCATAGTTTCCTGGGTCATTTCCAATGCAGACTGTTGCTTTGGGTCCACACAAAGGATGCTGATTTGTGCATTGATCAATATGAAAGAGCAAGAAGAATGTCAGTGTTTTTTCATTTTGTTTTTTTTAGAGAGAGAGAGCACGCATATACGTGTGCTCACACAAGTGGAGGGGTGAGTTGGGGAGGGGCAGATGGTGAGGAAGAGTGAGAATCTGAAGCAGGTTCCATGCTCAGCTCAGAGCCCAACGTGGGGCTTAATCTCATGACCCTGAGATCAGGACCTGAGCTGAAACCAAGAGTTGGATGCTTAATCAACTGAGCTACCCAGGTGTCTTAAGAATGTCAATGTTAAGCACATATTGTCTCTAGTACCCAGAATTCAAGAATATACTGGCCTCCTATGTTGTAGCAAGGGCTAATGAGACACGTTTTTCCTTGACTGCCAGAGGATCAAATGTTTTGAATCTGTTCATTTAGTCCCAAGACATTTAATTTGTCAGGCAGGTCTGAAATTTTTCAGGGTTATGTGGAATTATGATATTGTCACCATCAGGGCTATTGAGACTGATTATTCTGATTTGCTAAACAACAAGATGTCATGTGTATAGTGAAAGCTTTGAATATAACCTTTGAACATCAGAGGGTAGAGACATTCATGCTTAATGCTGACCAATCATCGATTACAAATGAAAGGATGACTTAGAGAAATGATTTACATGTTGCATTTTTCCAAGCTTTTCCCGACTGGAGAGTCTCCCCTGGCACTTATGTGCTATGGAAGAATATGCATTAAACATTGGTTCTTGCCCTGCTTTTAAGTGGAGAAATAACATTACATTTAATTAGCACAAACCATCCCACCATATGGTCATGTTCACTTCTCTTCCCCACCTCACTCAAACCCTATTAGTTAAATCTGGGTGTCTTTTTCTTCTATGGTCTGGAGAAGATTGTGATTTGAGCACACATATCCATCAAAACCATAAAAGTCTGATTCTCTCTCCACCTCCAAGTCCTCCAGCATACTTAGAAGGAGGTGTATCATCTTTGATCCCTCTTGGAGTATTGGAAATATTGGCCCCTCTTTTAGCCACCTGTATTCTCCTTAAAATAACTGAAATCATGGTGAAAAGCAAGGGAGGCATTGGTGACACATAGAAAGTGGCATCAACCCATTTAACAAACCTTCCCATTTTGTTTTAAGCAGGGTGGTGGCCGCTCATGGTCAACCAAACAAACTTCCAGTAGGCTTGCCTAGTGCTCTGTATTGGACGGTAAGAGCTTCCTAGCTGATACCATCTTTTTTTGGACTTAAAAGCCCTTGACTCAGCATTTACAGCCACATTATTTATTTATTTATTTATTTATTTTGGATGGTGTCACAGGGTTTTGTGCCTTCTGACTAAGGCACAAGTCTTGGATCACATAGGGTGATTTTCTTTGAGGAGTCCTCCATAGTCCAAAGCATCTGCTGTCCCATTATGAAGATGACATTGCTTAAATTCTCTCTGCAGGTGAGAGAAATTTTCCAGAATGTGAAGGATAATTTCAATAATTCATCTAGATTTTTTTGTGTCATTTTCTATTCTATAATGGTTCACCTTTATCAGAAAACTCAATCCAGAGCAGTAAGAGTCTGAATATTAATTATTGCCTCAACAATGGTTTCCCGCAAAAGTTTATCTATCCCAGGGAAATCTTCTAGATAGGGACAAAGCTCCCTTACAGCAAGACTTACTGCAAAAAGCTCTGAGACTGTTTATTGTCTTCTCTGAACGTATCTAAAATTGCTATGATAGATATCATAGATGTAGGAACTGTAAGACAGCCCACCTGTTCCCATTCCATCCCATCCCATTCCATCCCATCCCATTCCATCCCGTCCCATTCCATCCCATCCCATTCCATCCCATTCCATCCCATTCCATTCCATTCCATTCCATCCCATCCCATTCCATCCCATCCCATTCCATTCCATCCCATTCCACTGTTCTAAGAGTTATGTGCCTCATCTCCTCCTTTCACCAATGGCCCAGACAAAATTCTGATGATTCAGTTGATATCTGCTCATAATTGTCACAATTTTTTTTTTCCATTCTATGCTTGGTGTGGAAGCATGTCTTTGTAACTATTGTCAAAAAGGAAGAAGAACATTCTGCCCATCTAGGACACCTCTTAGGATTAGTTGTTACAACTGCTGATGAGATAACACTTTTTCCTTGACTTCCAGAAGGCTTAAGTATTTTGCAGGGAGTTTAAACTAGATAGCAGGTCCCTGAATTTTGTCTGGGTTTATTAGCCAATAGGGCAAATTAGTGAAAAAGTCCTCTACCCAGAGGAGTGTTAACCATAGTTTGGGCAGCCCTCTGGCACTCCGCCTATAACCACCTCCCAAGTACCCCTCTTTTAACTGGCAATAAAGAACCATTTATTTACCACTAGACGACACAGTTTTGTCAAACTATTTAGTACCAATTCCCAAGGACTTCTCTCAGATCTCATTAATTGGCCCCTAAGACCCTCATATTTCCTTTTTTAAAAGGCCATGTCTGTTAATATCCCATCTTCATCATTACATCTGTCCAGAAAATTGAAAGTTTTGTGATTTTATTCTTTCAAACAAACAGTATTCTCTAGTTTCATGGATGCTGATTGAAGACACAAAACCCAGGTCAAAGAAGACTGAGTGCTTATTACTCACAGCCATAATAGTAGTGAGAGTATCAGCATATTCATGACAGTTCCTTGAGCCGCAGTTCACATGGCAAATAAGACAAGGACCAGAGGATGCTTGCACAAAATTACATTGCAGGAGAAGAACTCTGAGGGTCAGGATTTCAAATCGTTTATAAATAGCATAAGCGTGATTGTTCTTAGCTCTGCAGGGAGAGATTATCTTTCATCATGTTAGAGTATAAGAATATCCACCTTTTGCTATGGAAAGGTATGCTAACTCTATTTCCAAAGGCTGTTTGCTATACAAACAACATTGTAAAAATAGCCTGGAACAAAGCTGTCAGTGCTTGGCTTATAAGACATACAGCCATGCAGAAGACTCAGGAAGAATTGCTTTCTAACATTGAACAATTAAGAACCGATTCAAATGAATTTGTAAGACAAAATAATGCTTCTGGCAGAGGTGATCAGCAGATATTAAGCTCTGCTTTTAACAAAATGTATGTTTGATCACCTTACATTTTCTCCTACCAGCTTCCTCAGTAGCTCAAGTCCTTTTTGGTTCCATGGACTCATTTTGTCTCCAGATTAATTGGTTTCCATTTGGGGTCCTCAGCTCTTGCAGAAGGGCATTTGAGAGCCTGGAGTTTTCAGAATTTGAGTTTGAATGGCCCTAGTATTTGGGGGAACTTTTTAATGATAAAAATCACAAATTTCAGAAATCTACATAGCAAAGCCATGTGCTCCCTAATAACACTTCAGAAGTCAAGAAAATGGAATACTTGGTTTATATGCAAATGATAGCAGAAAAGGAACAGTTTTTCTATTAAAACACTGTCTACCCCATATTGTGGCATATACATAAAGTAACTCTTCTAATTGGCTAATTAGATTGTATTCCCTATGTAAATCTGTTCCACTAAAATGATGATATATGACAGGAAATGTCTCTTTAAGATGCTTATGCTTCATATTACTCAAAGCCCTAAATCCTCAGTTTGAGAGAGAACAGTATAGTTAGGCCTCATGCCCCATTTCCTCTTTCATTAATTTTTGCTAAGGGGGGTTTCTGACAGGAAGGAGAGAAGTCCTAGGGCTGTGCACAATGCTTTGCCCATATTGTAATACAAAGCTGCCAGATGCTTCCCCTCCAAAGCAGAGGATGAAGGTCAATGGTAAGAGTGCTTGTTGTGAAGCATTTTTACTGACTGCATTATACCTGCCATGTCAGCAGTACCCAGACTCACCTCTGAGGTTTAGCAGAGGGAGGATAAAGGAAAGGAGAATTTCAGGTGGTAATTTAGTGCAAAAGAACCTCACTCAGGGAATAATGGTGGTGCTGAGAACTCTTTGTGCACTTATAAAAGGTCATTGCATGAAGAGTATCTGTATTTCTCTCTTTCTCTTTCTCTCTCTCTTTATTTTTCTTATATTCCTCTAGATGGAACAAAAAATGTGTTTTAGATGCAAGATACATTTTTCTCCTGTTTACTATTCTCCTTGACACCTCTGAATATCCTATTTTCTTTCCAGCTAATTCAGGAAACTTGCTTCCTTGATACTAAAGAGATAACAGAATGCATGTGTATATTAATGTGTACTTATCTGTGTGTGTGCATGTGTGAACATGTGTGCTTGTATGGATAATTGTATGTTTATATGTGTAGTTGTGATTAGAAATCTTGGGAACCCTTGGGACTTTGTTTATCAGCATTTTCTGTTTACAGTGATTGGAATTCTGACAATTGTTTTATATTTCTTCTTTTTGCCTCATGGGCTCTGGAACCTTCTTTGATCTTCACTGTCCTGCTCTCTGTGGTTTTATGGCCTGGATTTTGCTACAGTTGTGGTCATTAATTTGCTGCAAAGAGCGGACATTAATTATGAAGGAGAGGATGTGCTTGGAGCTAGAGAACCAATTAAAGTAAGTTTAGTAAGATTAAATAATGCTCGAGGTAGAGGAACATTTACTTAATTAATATACAACAATACTACACATATGATATATAATCTTTGGTGACTAAGTTCTTTCAAATCTGTCTTTCTGCATATGTGTGTGACTGTAAATGATATAATAAGACTATAATCTTTACTGGTATAAATGCTCACTGTCATTTCGTGTGGATAACATAACTACTAACTTATGGAAGACGGCATTGGCAGGGCACACAACTGGAGTCTGAACCAGGATTAAGCCCAGGAATTGAGCCAGGGGATTATTTTTTTATTATTTATTTGTAAGATTTTATTTATTTATTTGAGAGAGAAAGAGTGAGTGAGAGAGAAAGTGAGTGAGAGAGAAAGAGAGTATAAGCTGGGGGAGAAGCAGAGGGAGAGAGAGAAGCAGACTCCCCGCTGAGCAGGGCTCTATTCCCGGACCCTGGGATCATGACCTGAGCCTAAGGTAGACGCTAAACCAACTGAGCCACCCAGGTGCCTTGAGCCAAGGGATTATTAAGAAGGAGAAAAGAGTAAAGCAAAATCCAGGGATGGAAATTAGGCTAGAGAAGCAGGCTTAGAAAGTAGATGATAGACTGCCAAGCTGAGTTCTCAGCACATAAAGAGAAATTGGGTCTAAGCATAGGCGTCAGGCAGAGTTCAGGCTGGAACTTTGTCAAAAAATAAAGCAAAGAACAGCAAAGCTTTTTTGTTTGTTTGTTTGTTTGTTTTGTTATAGTTAAAGCCTAAATTAATTTACTTTCCAGGGTAAGGAGTCTATGCAAATGAAGGAGTTCTCTGAGCATTACTTGAATAAAAAATTAAATCAAGGTTTTCAAAGTGTTATAAAGAGTCTATTGCAGTTTTTATGCTATTTAAATTTTGAAAACTGGAACTCGTTCATAGCTGGTTAAATCCTATCATTTATGGGGGTTATATCTTATAATTAGTAGGTTAATTAGTAGGACTTGCAACCTACTAGGATCTGGCATTCTAAGGCTACCCAATGTTCTTAGTGATTTCGGATTTTCAACTATTAGAACCAGTTATGAAGAAACAACACCTAATTTTTTTGTCACTCATGCAGCTGTAAATAAAGAAAAAAATGAAAGAAACACAAGAAAAACTGCATAAAACAGGAAGCATATTTAGACCATATGGTAGGTTGGATTTTCTAGTAGCAGATGCTGAGATGGGGGTTAGAATGTTAGTCAGGAATCACTTCCTTTAAAAGAAGAGAGGAAGGCAAGATTTGTAAAGAAACTTTCATAGGAATAGTATGACTTCACACGAGGTGGCTCTCTGAGCTAAGGCATCCTCTCTGGTTGCTGTCTGTTGACCAGATAACCCATAGCTGGGTTGCAAGTCCTACTAATTAACCTACTAATTATAAGATATAACCCAACAAAAACATGTGAACAGATACTCCACAAATGAAAATTCAAGAATGTCCAGTAATGACAATTATATTCATCATTATAAGAGAGAGTATAGTATTTGTGTATGTCATTATTATTCATGGCAATGTATAAATTAAGACCACACACACAAAAATCTCTAGATTCTCTAGAATCACACAGTTCTCTAGATGACTAATATTATAAATAAAGACATTTTCAAGGGTTGGAGAAGATGTGGCTCAAAAAGAATGCCCAGATATGGCTAATGAGATTTGAGGTGGAACAACTACTTTGGAAAACTTTGACAGTTACATAAGAAGTTAAAAAACAAAACTACCACATAGTCCAACAATTCTACTTTTTAGTGGTTACTCAAGAGAAATAAAAATATATAGCCATATATGTATATGTGTGAATGTTTATGGTAGCTTTGTTCATAATGGCCTAATACTAGAGATCTGTAAACATCCCCAACATTCATCAAGAGATGAATGGATTATGAATCATCAGTGTACAGAAGCAAAAACTGATGCATGTAGTCTCAAAAACATGATGCTGAGCCAAGCAGAAGAATGCATATTGTGTGATTCCATTTAAATGAAACTCTAAAAAAAATGATCTAATCTGTAGTGACAAAGCTGACAAATGCTTTCCTGAAATTGAGGATTAAAAAAGAGATTGACTAGAAAGGGGTATAAGGACAATACTTTGAACAAAGGAAAGTATTCTATTTCATGATTTTATTAATATAAACATTTGTTACAGTTTATCAAACTATATACCTAAAATAGGTATTTTATGTAAATTATACCTTAATAAAATTATTTAAAATAATCTCATCTGGAATTTTTAACATATTTATTGAGATGCTATTCATATACTATAATTTCTATGCATTTAAAATGTACAATTTAGTGGTTTTTAAGTATATAATGGAATTACACAACCATACCCACAAACTAAGTGCGGAATATTTTCTCATACTGAGACTACTCATTAATAGTATCTTCTGTTACTTCTTTTTAATTTTCTCAATATTTAGAATAAAAAGTATGTATTAATACAATAGTTCATAGTTATATTATTCGTAAGCATTTACCTATGCTACTAAAATTATTAGTAAATTTAAAGGCTGTCTAATATTGAAGTTTATGAATGTGTCAAATTTATTTAAACATTTTCCTATTATAGGACATGTATATTATTTCCTGAAGCCTTTGAGAAAAGCAGACTATAAGATAGAACATATACGAGCCCCTTGCTTGTTTAAATGAAGACATTTGTATTATTTTTCACCCTGTTATTAATCTAGACAAATTCCAAAGATCGATAATGAATAATAATGAAGAGTAAATATGCGTACAGACTGAGAACTATTCAGATTTTAAATTAATACAGCTTTTAGTATTCAACTTGTGGTTAGCAAGATTTGGGTGGACTGGATCTTAGGGAGAACTCTTTAAGTTTAGATGGCAAAGAAAACTATGAATTTTTTGAATCATTAGTTCAAAGATTATTTTGGAATAGAAAAATATTACAGCAAAACAATCAGTAGAAGTTATGTCATTTGCCCTCCCAGGAATCTGTGTATTCCTTCAACATATTTCGCTGTAGGGAATGAGAAGAGTTATAAACAGCAAAACACGAAGAAGGGAAGATTTCTTCCCTTCTTTCCTTGTCTGGCCCACAGTGTTTCAAGAGGAATACTCAGTGAACCTGGGGAGGGGTGTCATCTGCAGGACCTCCTCCCAGTCATGAAGAAGGAAAGTTCTCCAGGTGCTTGTCTCTACTTGTTATTGAACTTGCCTTCCATAACGTGGTCTTCTGCTTGAATGATCTCAGAATGTTCTCAGTTTACTAGATTTATTTCACATGAACTTTATTTATTTATTTGTTTATTTATTTATGGATAGTCAAGGAACTTTGTGTCTACTGCTACTGGCACAATGCTGTCTTATTGACATTATGAACTATAATGAACAATTGGTATTTTCTCAGGTTATGTGGAAAAAAAATGACTTCCATAATCAAAACGGTTGAAGGCCTGGGAAACTCTTTTCACTCACTTAGAGGGCTAGAGGCCAGTCTGTAAGAAAGTACATTGATTATTTTCAAATAAATGCAAGATGAAGCTTGGTATTGCTCTCCTACTTTTAGAGATAAGTGGGATTTGTCTTTTCAGGTACACAGGTCACTTATCTGTTCTAGAATTGTCCTACCAGAGGGATAAGCATTTTTGATTTGTAATAGTTTTGAGATGTCAGTTGGTACAACCTTTTGATTTATGTGTTAGTGTTTTTTTGTTGTTGTTTTTTTGCAATTCTAATATGCTTTTTCTTGACTTTGTTGGAAGTAGGGCAGTAGATAATTTAATCTACATAAGGAATTCTTATTTGGTGATTAGTATTCATCTCCTTGAAAAATTAACACTTCCATCCACAGGATAATCTCAATCCTGTTTAGTAGAATTAATGAATACAAGGAGAAACATGTATTTAAGAACATATATGTATTCTCAATCCCTAGAGAATACTGTTTCTGGATTAGTTGATTCAAGACTCTTTTCTTTGTATAGGTTTTATTCCTGGTCCAGGTGCCAGGCACATTTATAAATATAGAATATACGTAAGGTTTCCTTAAAATATTTCTCTATGCTATTACTACATCCTGAAACTAATGTATAAAATCTAATAATTTAACCCTTTTCCAAATCCCTAGGGCCTTATGGGGAAAAATGATACTATTCTGGGAATAGGAACACTGTTTGAAAAAAGATTACTAAAACCGATGGTGTGGATATTACCTTAACAATGAGATCAGTTTGGAGATTTGTTGGCATATAGTCAGAAAAAAATATCCTCAGCCCCCTTGATAGAAGATCTCTGAAACCTGCTTGATTCACACAGACTGTAGGGATGATTTTCATTATGGAGAATTCGTAGTCTTTTGTTTTCTTTGGGAAAACTCTGGATGCTGACAACATGAAATAAATGACTTTTTATTATCTTGAATTCAGGTAGATCTGGTGATGAATAACTTGCATTAGCACTTTTCTTAACTTTAAATGTTGTCCTCATGGAAGCTACTGTTGTGCTATTCAGGGCCTCCTAC
>RCUC01110553.1:0-13196 GCA_003697995.1 Taxidea taxus jeffersonii
GCATAGTGGGAGATGAGGTCGGATTGCTCAAGGTCTTGCAATCTGTAGGAAGGGTTTTGGCCTTTGCTCTGAATGAGAGGAAGCCACTAGAGCATTTTGTGCAAAGGAATGACATGATCTGCTTGACAGCTTAGCAGAATCCCCTGTGTGGGCTGCTGCATGGAAAATAAGCAAAGGGGGCAAGGTCTGAAATAGGCAGACCAGCTGGGAGACTGTTGCAGTAATCCCAGCCAGAGAAGAGTATCAAGTACAAGAGCGAAGTGAATGGCCCAGCAGGTGCCTAAGGCAGGGACTCAGTCGGATTTGGGTTGGTTTCCAGGAGCAGAAACACATTCACTCTGTCACAAGTTAAAACAGTCAGGCCCAGGGGCATCTGGTTGGTTCATTCAGTGGAGTCTGCAACTCTTGATCGGGTTATGAGTTCAAGTCCCAGGTGTGGAGATTACTTAAATTAAAAAATCTTTAAAAAAATGGGGGTGCCGGGGCACCTGGGTGGCTCAGTGGGTTAAAGCTGCTGCCTTCGGCTCGGGTCATGATCCCAGGGTTGTGGGATCGAGCCCCATATCGGGCTCCCTGCTCTGCGGACAGCCTGCTTCCTCCTCTCTCTCTCTGCCTGCCTCTCTGCCTACTTGTGATCTCTGTCTGTCTAATAAATAAATAAATAAATCTTAAAAAAAAAATGGGGGTGCCTAGGTGGCTCAGACAGTTAAGCATCAGACTCTGGATTTCAGCTCAGGTTGTGATCTCAGGGTTGCAAGATCGAGCCCCGGCTCAGGCTCTGCACTCAGCATGGAGCCTGCTTCAGATTCTCCCCCTCAGGGTGCGTAGGTGGTTTAGTTGGTTGAGGGCCCAATTCTTGGTTTCAGTTCAGGTCCTAAGTGATCTCAGGGTTGTGGGATCGAGCTCCCCACTCAGCAGAGTCTGCTTCCCCTTTCCCTCTCCTTCTGCCCCATCCCCTGCTCAGGCGTGCTCTCGCTCTCAAATAAATAAATCTTAAAAAAAAAAAAAAAAGATTCTCTCCCTCTACTCCTCCCCCCCCCCCCCCCCCCCCCCCCCTCCTCCGAAAGCAGCTCCTCTCTCTCCCTCTTAAAAACAAAAAAAAAAGAAGGAGAAGTAGGGAAAAGGAGGGGTCAGGTCCAGAGGGTGGTTAATAGGACAGAAGGGAATCTGGACTTGGGAACCAGCTAATGAGTTGGTGACCTGCATCCCCCGCCATAGGTCTCAGTGGTCCGTTGTCTCTCCCTGGCTCTCTCTCTTTCTCTGCTTGATCAGGACGGGGCTGAAGAGGAGCTGTCCTCCTCTCATGTCCAAGGATGTCCCCTCCCCTTTTAACTGGCCTGACTTCCCATTATTGATTAGACTAAAGCAGCTCCTGACAGGCGCAATTCTCAGCCTCTCACAAAGTCCTCTTTCCAGTTCTATTATTTCAGATTTTTTTTTTTTTTTTTTGACAGAGATCACAAGTAGGCAGAGAGGTAGGCAGAGAGAGAGAGAGGAGGAAGCAGGCTCCCCGCTGAGCAGAGAGCCCAATGTGGGGCTCCATCCCAGGGCCCTGGGATCATGACCTGAGCTGAAGGCAGAGGCTTAACCCACTAAACCACCCAGGCGCCCCTCCAGTTCTATTATTAATAATGATAATAGTGTTTTCCATTTATGTCCATGTTTCATAGTTTTTAAAGCTGGAAAATAGCATATTCTAGGAGGACAGAAAGCATTATGGTTAAGATGTGGGTTCTGGGGCATCTGGATGGCTCAGTGGGTTAAAGCCTCTGCCTTCGGCTCAGGTCATGATCTCAGGGTTCTGGGATGGAGTCCTGCATCGGGATCCCTGCTCGGCAGGGAGCCTGCTTCCCTTCCTCTCTCTCTGCCTGCCTCTCGGCCTACTTGTGATCTCTGTCTGTCAAATAAATAAATAAATAAATAAATCTTAAAAAAAAAAAAAAAAGATGTGGGTTCTGGAACCCAACATTTGGAGTTGGAATCCTAGTTCCACCACTTATTAGCTCTGTGACCTTGGGAAAATTATGTGACCTCATTTATAAAAGCCATTTCATGTGTGTGCTTGAATCGTTAGTGCATACAAAGTATACAACCCAGATGGCAGAGGGCGCCTTGGTGGCTCAGTGGGTTAAAGCCTCTGTCCTGGGATTGAGCCCCGCATTAGGCTCTCTGCTCAGCGGGGAGCCTGCTTCCCCCTCTCTCTCTGCCTGCCTCTCTGCCTACTTGTGATCTATGTCTGTCAAATAAATAAATAAAATCTTAAAAAAAAAAAACTCAGAAGGCACAAAGGGATATACAGTAACCACAGTTTTCCTCCCACCCTTGCCTCCTGAGTCATCAGTCTCCACAATGGAGTTGACTAACTACAGTGATCAGTTTCTTAACCTTCTGGGGCCTCAATTTCCCCTTCTGTAAAATGGGAACAGTGACACTCGCCAACCTCCCACCCAGAGCTTTTACAAAGATCAAATGAAATAATACATGCAGAAGAGCTTCACTGGCAGCAGCGAAGGCTACACCAGTGGAAGGAGCCAGTGACTCCTGAACTCAGACTGGCTGCAGCAGGTCATACCTTTCAATAGCCAGAGTCCATCAGATTGTCCTCAAAGGTCCCAAGTCTAGACTTTGTTGAGATAAAACAAGCTGACTCATGGAGTCTCTCATAATTTTTGAATTGTCAAAATCCTTCCTATCTTTCAAATCCCAGCTCAGGTGTCCCCTGTTCTGAGAGGCTTTCCCTAGTTCCTTATACTGAACTCTCACCCCAATTCAGATGTGCTTGGTACCTCTTTGGGACCTACACAATCTCCTTCCTTATCTTTCTCTCCTTTGAGAGGTATTTCCCTTGTTTGCTGACATATTGCAAGGCAGCCCTGTGTGGTAGGTAAGCAAAGCTTGGATCCTGGCGTCACTTCCCATGGGCTGTGTGACCTACCTCTAAACCTCAGTCCCTTCATCCGTGGATTTTGGTTAATAACCACCTTTAAGGCAACAGTTCTCAGATGTTTTGGTCTCAGGACTCAGAAAGAACTTTTATTTATGCAGGTTATAGCTGAATACTTATTTATCAAAAAATTTACACTCTTGGGGCACCTGAGTGGCTCAGTGGGTTAAAGCCTCTGCCTTCGGCTCAGGTCATGATCCTGGGGTCCTGGGATCGAGCCCCGCATCAGGCTCTCTGCTCATCGGAGAGCTTGCTCCCCACCCCTCTGCCTGCCTCTCTGCCTACTTGTGATCTCTGTCTGTCAAATAAATAAATAAAATCTTTAAAAAAAATTTACACTCTTATTTATAGCTATATTTTTGTTTTCTATATGTATCATGTTAAAAACTAAAACTGAGAAATTAATACACATTTATTTATTTATTTAAAAAGAACAATAGCCAACCCATTGCACATTAACAATGTTATTTTTAGTTTTAAAAGTTATTTGTGCTTTCCAAAACAGAAATACTTAGGAGAAGAATGATGTTCTTTTACATTTTTGCAAATCTTTTCAATGGAAGATAGCTGGATTCTCATTATTTATTCTATATTCAATCTGCTGAGATATACACTTCTGGTTGAAGTATACGAAGACAATCCAGCCTCACGGAGATACACAGTTGGAAAAGACCAGGAGTATTAGCATGGTCTTTTTCAAATTATTGTGAATATTCTTTTTGACATTATACCAAAAATCAGCAAGTGGGAATTTCCTAAAGATCAACTGTGATGAGTAACCTGAAACTATCCAAAAATCTTCTCATATTCTGTCCCATTGAAGTCCCTGGGTCTATCTTGTACTTCAAGTGTATCTTTAACCCACGCAGGATCTTGCAATTTCGTGCATTTGTCATTTGGAAAGTATTCTTTTGTTGACTGTGCAAATCTTTGAAAACCTTAGATAACATTTGTTATCAACAGAAGAAAAAAAAACCGTATGGCTAATACCACCAATTTCATCAGCAAAATCTTTAAGCATCAGGAAGCTGTCAAGTTCATGGTGGTATATACAAGTTTCCCCAAATTCTATCTTACTGCTGTTCTCTGTGAAGTGGCAGGCTCATTTTGTTTATTTTTGAGAAAATGCCTGCCAAATATCCAAATATGAATACCGTGATTGTCTGTCAGGCTTTCTTTCAAGTCAGCTCCATGAAAACGGCGGCTGATTTAGGTCCCAACCCTGAAATACAAGTACTTTTCCTCGAGACAGCCACTGTACTGTAGAGGGCAATTGCCGTGTTTTCTGTGTCCTTCTCATTTTGTTGCACAGAATAGTCAAAAGACAGGCACTGGGGGGAGATTTAACAAGACAATAATTCTTACTGCCTCGTCGAGGACATTCCTCAGTGAAACTGGAATCTGCAGGTATATGGTGGCGAAGAAGGCCATGGCCCTTAGTAGAGTTTGGTGCCACCGCCTTAACTCCTGCTCCCACATCAGCGTCCTGAGCCCACCATGGCTTTGTACCACCGGCGTTGATGTCCACACAGCAAAGAAGGGGAATAACATCTTAGTATCATGCAAATAGTTCTAACCTTGAGGGATCCCTTGCAAGGGTCTTGGGAATCCCCACAGGCCAGCAGACTACACTTTGAGAACCACCACTCTAGGGTTGTTGTAAGTAAGACTCAGACAGAATGATGTATGCAAAGCAGTTGCCATGGTGCCTGGCACATTCTAAGTGCTTACTAAATGCAAGTGATTCTATTTATTATTCAGCATGATTGCACATATTTTATCCCACGATGTCCTCTCTGTCCCACCCTATCTAGCCCAGTCTGCCCGTGTAGTAGGAGTTCACTGGGTGGTACTCATCTAGGAGCTTCTCAAGGACATGTATCTGTAACCCAGAGGTTTGCCTAGTGTCCAGCTTATTGAAATGAATAAATTAGTGACTCAAGGTCTATATGCCAATTTCCCACGCTGAGTGTCTACGATAGACTGACCTTTTCAGCGAGTCGCTGTGCTGAGGAGCCGCAGAGAGGGTTAGGCAGCAAAGTAGGGGAGGGGAGCCCACTGAGAGTAAAATGTGGAGGAAAGGCAGGGAAAATCTTCGACTCGTGTAAAGATTATAAACAGTCTGCCCACAGGCCAGGCTTGCCCACTGATGCCTGCACAGTGCTTTACATTTTAAATAGCTCCCAAGAAGAGTGATAAGGGAGTATAAACCGGGAATTTGCAAAAGAGGAATCTGAAGGCTAAAAACCATCTGAAGAGATGTTCAAACTCATGAGTAATCAGAGAAATGCAAATAAGAAGAACAATGAGCTCTCCTTTTTTCAACGGACAACACGAGAGAGCTAGGTGATGCCCGGCTTTGGTGTGGAGGTGGGTAAACAGGCACTCCCATGAACTTCTGCTGAGCAGGTGAGCTTCTGTTCTGAAGCTTAACTGGCTAGTTGAATGAGGCCAAGGCTCCCTAGGACACGCTCCTGGCAAGTATCCTAAATGGATTCTCGAGCCGGTGCCTAAGTTGGTAGAAGGCTGCCGGAAACCGTTCCGTGGAGCAGTGTTTACGGGTGGCAGAGAACCAGAGGTATCTGAGGGTCCATCGCAGTGGGGTGAAGAGGCAAAGTGTGGTGCATGTCCACCATGGATTACTGTGTCCGTTGGGTCCCCGTAGGACCCAGAGGCAGGCTTGAAAGGGGTAAATGAAGTTAGTTTAGGAAAAGACTTATAAGGTGTGGGCATGGCTCAGGGAGACCAACAAGGAATGGTAGAGCCCAGAGATCTAACAAGAGGGACAAGTGGAGAGAACAACTGAAATCCACCAGAACTGTAGCTCTAAGGGTGGGCCACCTGGTAGAGGCTGTGGCCTTAGGGAGAGGGACTCAGCTAAGGACTAACTGGACTAGTAAGGAGGGAGGGACACACCCCGACACCTCTCTTGTCTCTCCCTGCCCTCTGATCTCCTGATTGTGTCCCTGACTGGCCACGCCCCTGGGAATTCGGAGGGCAAGGGAACCCAGGGCATGGAGCAGGAAGGAGACAGGTGGAGGGGAAGCTCAAGGGGCAAATGCAGAACACTGATCGGAAGAGTGATGCTCTCGGTGCGAATAATGAACTAGATGTGCACGGAGCAACAGGGGTGGGTCTGAAAATCTAGGGCTGAGAGTAAAAACTAAGAAACAGAATGAGATCCACAACACGATGCCATGTACGTCATTTAAAAAATGCATACAAGCTGGGGTGCCTGGCTGGCGCAGTCGGTAGAGCATGTGACCCTCGATTTCAGGGTCCTGAGTTCGAGCCCTGCACTGGGCACAGAGATTACTTTTAAAAATGCATAAATCTAATATATATATTATAATTGTAATCTAATATATCTATAACTCTATATATCATATGTTAATAAAATTACATATAATGTCATAAAATACCTGGGAATCATTTAAATGGAAGATGTGTAAGCCCTGTACGCTGGAGATGAGAGCACATTCCTGAAAGAGACTAAGAAGCAAACAAGCAGAGTGATAGGCCCTGCTCATGGATTGAAAGAAACAGTATTGTGAAGACATCAGGGTTCCTCAAATTCAATGCAATAGATTCAGTGCAACCCTAAGCAAATTCTAAAATTTATGTAGAAATGCAATGGACTGGGATGCCTCGGTGGCTCAGTCAGTTAGGCGGGTGCCTTTGGCTCAGGTTATAATCTCTGGGTCCTGAGATCACGCCTGCTTCTCCCTCTGCCTCTCCCCTGCTTGTGCTCATGCTCTCTCTGTCTCTCAAATAAATAAATAAAATCTTAAAAAAAAAATGCAGAAGACCAATAATAGCCAAAGTAATCTTTATTTTTTTTAAAGATTTTATTTATTTATTTGTTAGAGAGAGAGAGAGCGCACGAGCACAGGCAGACAGAGAGGCAGGCAGAGGCAGAGGGAGAAGCAGGCTCCCTGCCGAGCAAGGAGCCCGATGTGGGACTCCATCCCAGGACGCTGGAATCATGACCTGAGCCGAAGGCAGACGCTTAACCAACTGAGCCACCCAGGCGTCCCCAAAGTAATCTTTAAAAAGAAGAAAAAATTGTAGAACTCCACACTACCTGATTTGAAGACTTGTGATAAGACTATGATGATCAAGACAGTGTGGTAGTGGGACAGGCGAGCCTGGAAGCAGATCCACGCAAAATACAGTCCATTGATTTTGAAAAAGACATCGAGGCAATTCAGTGGGTAAAAGAAAGTTACATCAACAAAGTGTGCTGGAACAACAAGTTACTCATATAGAAAAAAATGAAACTTGACCCTGTCTCCTACCATACACAAAAGTTAGTTCGAAGAGAGCTGGGGGAAATTGGAGGGGGAGGCGAACCATGAGAGACTGTGGACTCTGAGAAACAATCTGAGGGTTCTGGAGGGGAGGGGGATAGGAGTCTGAGGGTTCTGGAGGGGAGGGGGATGGTGAGCCTGGTGGTGGGTATTAAGGAGGGCACATATTGCATGGAGCACGGGGTGTGGTGCATAAACAATGAATTCTGGAACACTGAAAAGAAATTTAAAAAATAAATAAAAAATTTTAAAGACCCAAAAACTTATTTAAAAAAAAAAAAAAGAAAAGTAAGTTCAAAATGTATCATGAGGCTAAACAACTAACTCTAAGGCTTCTGAATGAAAACTTAGGAGAACCTCTTCACAAGCTTGGAGTAGACAAATTATTTTTTATTTTTTTAAAGATTTTATTTATTTGACAGACAGAGATCACAAGTAGGCAGATAGGCAGGCAGGGAGGCCAGGGAGCAGGCTTCCCCATGAGCAGAGAGCCTGATTCGGGGCTCGATCCCAGGACCCGGAGATCATGACCCAAGCCAAAGGCAGAGGCTTTAACCCACTGAGCCACCCAGGCGCCCCGACAAATTATTTTTTAGATGGAACACAGAAAGCAGTAAACCTAAACGAAAAAAACAGATACATTTCCCTTCCTTTCTAGAAGAGTCCCTGAGTCTCCCTCCATAGCTGGCATGCTTCCTCTGCAACTTGAGGTATTAACACTCTCCCACATGTCCCATGTAAAGCCCCCAGCCCTCCATTCCCCCTGCTACTGTGTTTCCCCAAACCAAGGACCTTTGGGGATCATTCATATAACTTTGCCACGATTTACTCAACTTTTTACTTTAAAGCAACTCACACCCTTTCACTTAAATCTTGCTCTACCTTCTTTAGCTGTGTCTTTTTTTTTTTAAGATTTTATTTATTTATTTCACAGAGAGAGAGAGATCACAAGTAGGCAGGCAGAGATGGGGGTAGGGGAAGCAGACTCCCTGCTGAGCAGAGAGCCCGGGGGTTCGGTTCGGGGCTCAATCCCAGGACTCTGAGATCATAACTTGAGCCGAGGCAGAGGCTTAACCCACTGAGCCACCCAGGCGACCCCTTTAGCTGTGTCTTAAACAATCACTGCTGTGAAGTCCCTGGTTTGATAGGCTTGTCATTTTTCTCTATTACATATTAAAATAAATCATTAACTATTAAAGATTTCTGAAAATGTGTGAATAACCTAAAATTATTTTATGTACTGCATTTTTTACATGTTCTTGGGAATATGTGTATAAGGGTGTGTGAGCGTGTATGTATGTGTCTGCGGGTGTGTGTATGTGTGCATGTGTGAGCATCTGTGTGTGTGTGTAAGTGTGAGGGTGTGGGAGGTGAGTGTGGTGTTTGGGCTGTGTGTGTGTGAGTGTGCGTGAATATGCAAGTGTGCATCTGATCGGTCTACTGTGTTCCTGCGTGTGCCTGGAGGTGTAGCATCTGGGAGTGTGAGGTGGGATGGGCTGGAGGAAGATGAGACAATCCACATAATGACGAGTTCTGGTGGGGGGTGACCACCTCCCCCCTGCCCCCCAGCAACGAACCCCACACACCAGGACCTATGCAGGGCAGAGAAAAGGCCAGCGCCCCTCCAGTCACTTCCCTGCCTGGTATCCACAGGCCCTCCGGGGAGGAGGGAAGTCTGTCCTTGGCCAAGGGAGCACCTGGTTACAGCCAGCATCCTGGTAACGATCACCAGGGACTGAGAGTACTTCTGGGAACAGCAGGAGCCAGCAGGCGGGGGCAGATCCTCTGTTGCTATATTTATAGGTCTGGATTTAGCACAGGACCTTGAGACAAGAGACTGAGCTCCCAAGGTTTCAATATGATCATCCCCCTGGCAATCCTGCATAAGGGATATTTTTCAGGAGTTCAGAGAGGTTAGGTAAGTTGCCTAAGGTCACACAGCTAGGATATTCAGAACCAGAGCAGGACCCAAGTCTTCTGGCTCTAAGGTCAATGGTTTTTCCATGACAGCGCAGGCAGCAGGAGGCCCCCCAAAGCCCTGTGCAGCCACTCCCTATGTGAGAACCCAGGCAAGAATGCCAAATGTCACCTGATTTCATTGTGGCTGTTATCGAATGGGTCAGCCTCTGTGGTCTTGGTTAAGTGGTTCTTTTGCACATTCCCATCCGAGTAGGGAAAACCCACGCAGGGTGTGGCACTCCACATAGCTCCCGGCACACCAGGGAAGTGAGCAAACAGAACTAATGTAGCTTGAGGGGCTGGGGCAGGTCCTGGTTGAAGGTGAGGGTCTCTAGGGAAGGGTAGGGGTCCCCAGAGCGCTGGGGATGCTTAAGGCGGTGGGGTGGGGGGGGAGGGAAGATCAGGACTGGGACTAATTACCAAGCAGAATGGAAGCACTTAAACAATTCTGGCACATTCTGGCTGCGTGTCAGCCTTATGAAAAGATTTTTGTACTTTCACTATTCTCGGAGGTGGAAGATGAGGCAATTGCTCTGTCTTTCCCTTCTTCTGTTCTCCACTCCCTAGCATCATGGACTGAGCCCTTGATAGAGAATCCCTTTAGCCTTTCCTCTTAAGGCCTTCAACTGATTGGATGAGACTCACCCACCTTGTGGAGGGCTGTCTGCTCTACTTAAAATTCACTGATTGTAAATGTTAATCACATCTTAAAAAATACTGTCACAGCAACGGTTAGGCTAGCATTTCACCAAATAGCTGGGTACCACAGCCTAGTCAAGTCGACATGTAAAATTAATCATCACATTTTCCTTGACCTCTAGGGAAGATGAACATGCCCTTCCCTCTGTACGCCATACTTACATGCTATTCTTGAACTGGGTACCTCTCCTTCATAGAAACACCACACTATCTAATACTATCTGCTTGGCTTTGCTGTTCTCCAAATTTTCCACCCTGTGCCCAAGGTGCAAATTTGTGCTGTTTGTTTTCTCAGGACTCTGGGTATTTATTCTCTGAAGATTGAGGTTTTTCTTCACTTTTGATCAATTTCCCAGCCATTTTGTCTTCAAATACTGCCCCTTCCCCATTCACTCTTCATTCTCCTGGATGTGCTGGCTAAGGTGTGCTAGATTTTGTCATTTCTTTCTCTATATCTCTTGGCCATAGTTGCTCCCATATTTTTCTTCTCTTCACTTTCTCACTGTGTCCTAGCAGAGTGATTTTTTCCCAGAGTTACAACCCAAATTGCTAAATGTCTTATTCTGCATTCAAACTATTAATTTTAATCAATTATTTATTTATTTTAAAAGATTTTATTTATTTATCCGACAGAGAGAGAGAGATCACAAGTAGGCAGAGAGAGAGGGGGAAAGGGGCTCCCCGCTGAGCAGAGATCCCGATGTGGGGCTCAATCCCAAGACACTGAGATCATGACGGAGCCAAAGGCAGAAGCTTAACCTGCTGAGCCACCCAGGCGCCCTAATCAATAATTTATTAAGGCTGTATTTTTTTTTTCTTTTCTAGAACTTCTTTTTGGCTTGTTTTCCATCACTTTTTTCATATTATCCTTTCTCTATTATTATTTCTTTTCTTTCTTTTTTTAAATTATTTTATTTTTAAGTAATCTCTATGTCCAGTGTGAGACGCAAACCCACAAACCCCAGACCAAGAGTTGCAAGCTCCACTGACTGAGCCAGCTAGGCGTCCCTTCTTTTAAAAAATTCTTTATAATTACTTAAAATGTTTATTTTGTTTTTAGATTTGTCTATTACTTCTATTTCTGAGAGGGTGAATTCTTCTGCCTTTTTTGTCTTGTTTTGTTTTTGTATTTACTTATTTTCTCTCTCTCTCTCTCTCTTTTTTTTACTGATTTTCTCTTATTGATAGTTTCTTTCCCTGTGTGGTTTGTAATTTTGATTGGGAACTCACTGGGAGTTGTTTTTGTTATGGGATTTTGTGAGCCCTACATTGTGAAAATGTTCTTACAGAGTACTTTGGGGTTCAATTCATTCAGAGTTTTAAGTTCTGAGCTAATTTGTACGTTAACTTTTGGCGCAAGAGTCCTGGGGCTAGTGGCTCGCCAAGGGATAGGGATGGAGTGGGAGGAGTCCACCTCTCTTCCCTGTGGGTCAGGCCCAGACCTTCCATCTTTCACAGGAACTTTTCTCCCACCCAAGCCCAGGATGCTGAAGAAGTGTTGTTGCTCCTTCTGCAGGCCAGGTTGGTAGAATTTTCCCAGCCTCCTTTTTCCCTGACTAGGGCTCTTTTTAAGGCTCCAAGCCTTAAAAGGATAAGTTCAGGGAGATGAATTCCAGCTCTCCTGCCTCAAACAGCCTAGGGCTACCTCCTGTCTTTGAAAGGACCTTAGAACTCCAGGCTCCAGGCCTGAGAGCCTTTGCCTAGTCAAAACCCCATGAATCATAGGCTGAGTTCCCATTCCTTTCCCTGGATTTGAGTTTGTGCACTATCTCTGGAATCTGAGGATTTTCTTTTCTTTCTTTTGAGCTCAGCCGTCTTGTCTCATGTTCTACGCAGCATATGGTAGCAAGGGTTTAAAGGCAAACTAAAGTAGGTCAACCTGGCATGTTGCCAAAAGGATTCTGACACATTGATCTATGTATTGTCCAAGTAATATTAGTCCCCCCCACTAGACCGTAAAGTCCGTGAGGCAGGGACTGTGTTGGCTTTCGCTCCCCAAAACAGCTGAGCATATGGGGAGAGCTCAATAAATATTTTTGTAAATGGATGAAGGAAGAAACTCTCTCTGGGGAGATTAGCATCTAATTCATAGGACTGCTGGTAGAACTTAGCAAGAGAGGGTATGTCAGATGCTTGGTATCTGGTAGGAGCACAGAGATGGCATCTATTATAATAATCATGTTTCTTAAGGCAGAGCCTCGACCATGGTGGTTTCCCTATAATTCAGCTCCTAACCCTCAGCTCAGACCTTAGTTCTGGCCTAGCGGGGCAGACAGGTTCCGTGGGTCCGGCCTCCTGATCCTACCTCAGGGGACAAAAATCAGCCCTTCCTGCCAGAACAGCATCTTAGTTTTAACCTGAACCCCAACGCCTGGATATGAAGTGGAGAGACTCATCCCACCACCACATTCTGATTGATCCTGTCCTGTCTAGGGATCCCTGACCGTGCCATTACCAGTGATCCCTCCCGTGGCCAGGATTTTTCTCTAGATATCTTCATTTTTTTTTAAGGTTTTATTTATTTATTTGACAGAGAGAGATATCACAATTAGATGGAGAGGCAGGTAGAGAGGGAGAGAGGAGGAAGCAGGCTCCCTGCCGAGCAGAGAGCCCGATGCGGGGCTCAATTCTAGGACCCTGGGATCATGACCTGAGCCGAAGCCAGAGGCTTTAACCCACTGAGCCACCCAGGCGCCCTAGGAATCTTCATTTTTGAGAGGTTTGTGGAAGAAAAATGCATGTAATAGGTAATCATTTATCTATTTTTGCATCTTAATTAATCAAAGGCATTTAACTGCCAGGGCTTCCAATCAGTAAGAAGTGAGATAATTTTAGCCCAAAGCAAGGAAACAACCTTTCAATCAGGCTGTGCAGCTTTTTTTTTTTTTTTTTTTTTTTTTTTTTGGTGAATGCATGGGGCACCGTCTTTCCCCATTCCTAACCCAGGAATTTGAAGACTCCGAATGAGAAAGTCCTGTCCTGGGGGGACCCCCTAGTAATAGCAGTGCCTTACACATCAGACCTAAGGAAGACACAAAGAACCTTCTAAGATGGGACCCAGGGGCAACCTTAGAAGCATGAAAATAATCCCAAGAAACTAGTTGGCAACAGTGCAAGGCAAGAGTGGGACTGACAAATGGCACATATGGATTCATGCAGCCTCAGAATTTAAAATGTATGTGTGGGGGCACCTGGGTGGCTCAGTGGGTTAAAGCCTCTGCCTTCGGCTCAGGTCATGATCCCAGGGTCCTGGGATCGAGCCTCGTAACAGGCTCTCTGCTCAA